>JALPQI010002418.1:0-108447 GCA_025490895.1 Thaumatotibia leucotreta
CCATCCTCTATTAACACACTTAACAACGGAGAGCTAGAAGATTATGTGGTAAAATGGTGAAAATAATAACTTAAATACCTACGAACAAAATTAAGACATTAATGTTGCATTAATTGACTGTTTTTTTAGATAGATAGACGTCACTGTAATACAACAGTGTCATATAAAAGTGTCTGTATCAAACAACACGCAGTTAATAAAACGAACTACGAAACTCCCAGACATTTATAGACGCGATTGTGTATTTATGTCCTTTTAATGTTCCCGCACATTACCGCCCGTGCGACATTAGGAAAGAAAACATGACAATTCAACTTATTTACTGCTTCAGGTTAGGTCGTTATTCGAAAACTTTCTAGAATTATTGGGTATGTTAATGACGAAAATCTAGTGTGGCTGCTATGTTGAAATAAAACATTATAATTTGGTAAGACTGGAAAGTATGACAGTCGACACTATTGACGTCATTATCGTCAAAATTGAATTATTTTGAGAGCATATGCTCTCAAGATCTATTTTATGTTTTATTACATTGTGCTTGTTTGTGGGTAGTGTTCATATTTACGTAGAAAAATCATTAAACCTTCAAAAAATATTAAAAATATTGTGGAAAACAAAACAAAATACAAATCAATTAATCCCCGACATGGATCCTAAATCACAAAATAAACTAAAAATAGCCCCTTTATTGTACACTAGCTTTTGCCCGCAGCTTCGCACGCGTAGATTTTGGACTTTTATGAAAAAAAATGTAAAACCTAACCTGAACCTCCTTTGATAGTCGTTCGTTTTTATGTGGGGTCGCAGTTCTAACCTAACCCAAAATCTACTTTGATAGATTCGTTTCTGTGTGGGATCGCAGTTCTTACCTTTCCTAAACCGAAGTAGAATCTTACCTTATTTTATTACATTCTGTCTGAAGTTTGTTTCATTGAATAGCATATTAGTATGACATAATTAAATACTTAATTGCAAATAAATTACACGAATTAAAATTAGCAACGCAGGCATCGTCATTTCCTGGGTGAATATCTAAGCGTTTCAACCGCCTAATTTTGATAGCATAATTTTTGTCGAAGTTTCTATTCGTTACAATGTTCTACTTTGTCATTTTAAGGAGGTACGATACCTTATACAAATGGCGAAGTATAACATTGAGACGTTTAGAAACTTCGGCAAAAATGATGCCACCATAATTAGGCGGTTATAATTCTCAGATATTCGGGTTCCTACAAAACAATAATGTAATCCGCCACAGGCTTCGTCCTTTTCTCTTATGGTGGAATAGTGAAGCCAAAACATTTAACCGGTGATGAGTCAGTCAATCAGGACTCCCACCACAGTGACTCGATAAACCATAGAAACGATATCCATGTTTTTTTACTGTTTAACCATTTCACCCCTTTCAGAGGTTGAATTCTCAAAAACCTAAAACACATCTTTATCTTTTTATGTTTAGGACTACTCCTGTAAAGTTTCGGATAAAATAGTTTAAATAATCAAGTTTTCCCATACAAACTCTGGACCCCCAACATTGCACCCCTTAGGGTGTGGATTTTGACTTGATTTTTTTTAAACCACCCCTACACCCTTAAAGGAACCTACGTGCTAAATTTGGAATCTCTAGAACCAGAAGTAAACATAAATAATTAAACTTTGTTTGTTTGTTTTTCGAAAATTTTAAATAAAGGATACCTAATTATTTATGTTCTCATTTACTTAATTTACAGAATACTCCTGCGAAGTTTCGGATAAATTAGTCCAGCTAATCTTGTTTCGCCATACAAACTTTGGAGCCCCATTTCAACCCTGAATTTTGAAAAATCCTGAATTACTTTTCTTAGATTTTTATTCTAAATTAGTTTACGCAATATGAAATTTCTGAATCTAAAACTAAACTTTTTTTCATACAAACTTTCAACCCCATTTTTACCCCCTTAGGAGTATTTTTTTTTTAATACAAGTACTCGAGGTAAAATACTCGTACAATATAACATGGTAGAGGTATGTAGATAAGTACCTACTTCTTCATTGGCAACAATACTTCTATGACGTTTTGAATTAAATAGCCCAACGAATCTGGTTCCTCCTTACAAACTTTAACCTTCCATTTAACCTCCAGGAATGAATTTTCAAAAACCTGAAACACGTGTTTACTTATTTATTGTTAAAAACATTCATGTGAAGTTTCGAATAAAATAGCCCAACTAATCTTATTTCCCCATACAAACTTTAACCCTCCATTTATCCCCATAGAGAATGAATTTTCAAAAAACCTGAAACACGTGTTTACTTATTTATTATTAAAAACATTCATGTGAAGTTTCGAATAAAATAGCCCAACTAATCTTATTTCCCCATACAAACTTTAACCCTCCATTTAACCCCCATAGGGAATGAATTTTCAAAAACCCTGAAATATGTGTTTACTTATTTTTTATTAAAAACATTCCTGTGAAGTTTCGAATAAAATAGCCCAACTAATCTTGTTTCCCCATACAAACTTTAACCCCCCATTTAACCCCTTCAAGGGAGGAATTTTCAAAAATCCGTTCTTAGTGCGCCTCTAGACATTATAAAGAATCTAAATGCCAAGGTTGAACTCTCTAGGACCGGCGGTTTGGGCTGTGCGTTGATTTAAGTCAGTCAGTCAGTCAGGACATTGGCGTTTATATATATAGATAATAAATAAATAAAAAAAAAAATTTTCTTTTTTTTAGTCTTTTTGAATACTTCTTAACATTTCCAGTACTTTTTATCATAACAACAATTTGTTTAAATTATTTATTTCAATTGTTTTTTTAGATACAGGTTATTTCGTCAAGTCTATTCGTATTTTTTGATTGTCAGGCAAAAGGTGTGGTAATATTAGAACACATTGTGGTGGCATTGTAATCATAAAGAAGTTAAATGACGAGTTACGTCGAAAAACTTATTTCGAAAAAAAGTTGATTATCTCTGAAACCAAGCCGAATCCAGGAAATTTTTTATAACATTAAAGACTCTAAATGTGGTCAGGAATCCAGCATTAAAATCTTTCGGAATGCTCACGAGCACCGTGTATAGTACATTATCGAACGACTTTTTTCATAAGAAGTGCCTTAAAAAGAGAAATTAATGCACGCGAAGCGTGCTCAAAGTTTACTTTTCCTAACTAGTGCGCAAAAACGACCTTTGCGCATGCTTCGCGCGCGGTAATTTCTCTTTTTGACGCACTTGTTATGAAAGAAATCGTCCCTTACACCTGCAAAAACTTTTTTTTAACTCGGGTGATTGTCGCCCTCGTTTCATTCGGGTTCCAACTTTCACCCTCGCCGAAAAAAAGTTTTCCCGCACTAGTTAGCAAATGTACTATTTCCTGTGCGTGTAAAAACTTATTTTTATCTCGGGTGATTGTCGGTCTCGTTTCACTCGGGCTACAAGTTTCACCCTCGTCAAATAAAATTTTTTTTTGCACTTGCAACGAAATGTACTATTTTATGCTCTATCTTTGCCTGAATTTGATTTACAACCTGTATAACTTGTAAACATTTCCTTTATTTTAGAGTATTCATCCGGCCGCAGCCAGGAAATACAATATTCTTCTATAGAGAAATATCATAAATAGTATATGAAAAATACGAAGAAAAGAGCCATTATTTACTATTGGAATGAAACATATTAAATCATCACGGATCATTAGCCCGTTCGGTGAAATACAACAGTCGATCTTGGACTCTATTGTTATGGTAATAATAGCGGCATTAATAGCATTATGACCATAAAATATGGCAAATGTGTAGCAAACTTGTTCGGGGTTCCATAGAAATTTCGGCAGTTAATATGAATTATTAAAACGCTATCGAGCTTTCAGCCTAGTATACATAGGTGAACAACTAAAGAAAATCTCTAATAATAATTATGTATGGGATATATAACCACAAATGGGAAGAACTTGCCGAGGACAGAGATAAGTGGCGCAAACTGGTATTAGACGGGGGTAAAATCCATGATGATGCTTAGTTTAAGACACTCGCTAGTAAGCGCGCCAAGCGTCATCAGCGCGGCACCGGTTCGCCACAGGCCCACTACATCTGTCAGAGTTGTGGTCGTGTTTGCCTCTCCCGTATTAGCCTACACAGCCATGAGAAACGCTGTCTCCCCTCCTCTAACACTGCTTGTATGGTCTGATATAATGATATTCAAGGCCAAATGATATACCAGTAGCCGTACCATCAGTTGGGAAGTAAAGGATACGTTAGGTTTTACTCGTTACCTACGTAATGCATTCTATCGCGCACGCACTGACATATTGGAACGAGCGCCTGCTTCACGTATCGAGCAAAACCAAACGTTACCGATACTTGCAAAGTCATGGTACGGCTACTGTGCATAATATTTGAATGGCGCTCACGCTATTGTTCAAATATGCAACGTCAAATATCTGGTACAAACACGTTACTACGTGCACCACGCCATATCATTAGGTTTTTAACCTGTACCTGTTCAACTTTCATTTACTGTCCATTTACATGTTTTACTATTATATAAAACTGAAAAGCAATAGCAATATCTACCTACTAGTATGTAGAGTATCTGTTTGAAAAGTTACGAAGAAACTTCTTGTTATTTTTGTGCCATAACCATCATCATCTTTTCAGTTTTACATCGCCCATTACTGAGATATCTTTTTAACTATCTTCAAAACCCTAACTTCTAAAAAAAGGAGGTACTCAATTCAAAATTGTTTTAGTATACATATATAGTTATACTCTCCGAGAATCGTGAAGAGATATTTTTTTAAATCGAACGGGTATCTCTGAGACGGTCAAGTTGGCACTTAGTCGGGGTCTGATGACGGGATCTTGGAGAAATCGGTTGAAGTTGTTTTTTTTATTCGGTGTTATCAATCAGATAAATAGATACCACACTTGTTTTGGCCTCAAGCTAATTGCATCCAGAAGTATCCTGCAAGATCTGTCCCAAGATATTTTAAATTTATTTTTATCAGCCTCCGTCGCCTAGATGGTAGCGACCCTGCCTACGAAGCTGGAGTTTCCGGGTTCGAATCCGGCGAGGGCATTATTTGTGTATTTATTTATCACAAATATATTATGTTCCTTGATCATGGCTGTCTGTCTATGTATCTTTTATATATATCGTCGCCTGGTAACCACATCATAAGCCATAATTGAGCTTACCGTGGGACCACATCGATTTGTGTAAGATGTCCCAAGATATTTACTTATTTTATTTATTTAGGTATTTAAAAACTTATTTATAATTTCATTGGATCGAACCGTTGAAACTCTTACATGCTCAGTCGTCACTGCCTTTCTCCGCCAAAAAAAAGGTTAGGGATTTCTAAAAAAACGAGCTTTATGTGCGATTCTTAAACAAGAGTTCAATGTTGCTGGAGTAATGAATATTTACGATGCCCTTGGATCCCTCGGAGTTGCGCACCCTTATCATGACGTATGGTTGGCGATAAATAGGACTCATGAGTACCCACAGGGAGAAGGAAAAAGCGAGTGAAGTAACTAATGTGACTTTAACGTCGTGTAAACTATGCAATTGTATATTACTGATGCAAATGCTGTTTGTGAATGTCGTTTCAATGAATTATCATTATCACAAGCGGTTGTCCTGATCGCCATTCATGTGTTATACATTTATATATGATTCGTTCAGACTACTTGTACCGATTATGGAGGTGTTTTCTTGTTTTTTTTTTAAACATTATTTAGGTGATTAACTATGACATTCCCTGCACCCAAGTAAGTTATCACATTTTACAGTACATCGTATTACGTTCAGGTACCTACAGAAATACTAGCTGGTGCCTGCGACTTCGTCTGTACACACATAGGCAATTTTCGATCTTTGGGCCAATCAACTTTTCGATCGACATATTTTCTGTCTACTGCGTTACTTTGCATGAACTTACAAATGTAGGTACGTCAATTCATACTATACACATATTTACAATCAAAAACAGTTGGAACCTAAATGTATCGATGTGAACTTGTGTGAGGCCTAACGCATGCATAATTTATAATCAATTTTTCTAGCAAACTAGATGAAATTGTCACCTGCGTTACGGGACAAAATGGTGTCGATCAAAAAGTTGATTGGCCCCTTTATCGAGTGTCAAACTATGTCGATACCAATAAAATCGGTCTAGCTGTTTTAACGTGAAGAAGTCATAGAGAGACAGACAGATAGATAGACATCTACTTTTCATCATCATCATCAGCCTATATTAGTCCACTGCTGGACGTAGGCCTCTCCTATCATCTTTGCGTATAGACGCATTAGGAGGTAAATGCCCATAATCGCCACGCTGGGCAAGCGGATTGGCGATCGCAGTAATGTGTCCACTATGATGACGCTGCTGCCCATCATCAATCTTGCAGAATGGTCAGTGACACTTCAATCCCTTAGTCGACTCTTACGACACCCGCAGGAGGAGTTGGGGTGGTGACAAATGTATTCTTACTGCCGTCACCACACGGAAACATATCTACTTTTGCATTTATAATATTAGATATGGATTTACCATACAGGTTTTCGACATATGTTGATTTGAACTCTAATGCGGAAATTACACTGAGTCGTACGCCGAATGCAAACTCTTTGCATGCGGATGCTAGGCAACCGATTTGGCGAGCGCATTAGGCAAACGACGAAAAGTACAGTTGAACACTAGAACTGATAAGTATAATTCAAATTCTTAATCAGCTGTGAAAGAGCAAATAAAATAAAATCCTAAAAACCGGCCAAGTGCGAGTCGGACTCGCGCGCGAAGGGTTCCGTACCATTATCAATTTATTATTAAAAAAATACAGTTAAATCAACCTACCTCAAAAACTATAAAAGATAATTTAATGAAACCAAAAATCATTGATAGAATTTATTAATGTGCATAACATATTTTTTTTTTTGAATTTTATATCGCGTAGTTTAAAAAATAGAGGGGGGGACACATTTTTCAGACTTTGAGACCTGATATCTCGAAAACTATTTGCTTAAATAAAAATGAGATTAATGAACCTTAATATAATTTTTAAATACCTTTCTATTAATACCCCACCCGCTTATATACCACAAAAAAAAATTCTATCCCTCAGTTACATGTATGGAGGGCCCCCACCCCAATGGTATTTTTTACAATTTAGTATTATAATCCTGTAGCGGTTCATACAACACATATCCTTTCCAAATTTCGTTACTGTAGCATTTATAGTTTCCGAGTAAATCGGCTGTGACAGACGGACAGACGGACAAACGGACATGACGAATCTATAAGGGTTCCGTTTTTGCCATTTTGGCTACGGAACCCTACCAATTAAAAGCTAGGTACTCTTAATTTGGTTAAGATCAGATCACTGAGTACAAACACCGGCTTTATGATTCGTCCGCACCGTCGCTTGCTGCGCAATCAGGTACAAAATACCCACGGCGCGGCGATGGCCTCAAATTAATGAGGGTACAACCCCAGATATCTTGTCTCGTCGACCTTTACAATCTAGTGCGAACATAAATTGTGATAGAGAGAGCTCGGGGGCTTGTTTAATTTCACGACTGAATAAATCGGAATGTTATGGGAAAAGTGATGGGTTGGCCATGGGCTCGCTTTGCATTAAGGACCAAGTTTATTAGCCAGTAACATTTAAATAATCTTTATAAATTCTTTTGAAAGCGGGGTACGTGTGACGGGCCTATTCGATTACATTTTTACGTTTTAACTTTATAATTTGTGATGAAGAATGAAAGGTCTTGAGTTTCGCTTCGAGACTTGTTCTTGACTGAGGTAGGTACCTTACTTTGAACGGCGGCGTACCTATTATCATTAGGTAGAAGAGAAATTGAACAAAATGTTTGTTACCTGTAGTTATTAATATAATTATGTTCTATTGGGGTGCTATAAGTATATGTTTTCTTATCTGTTTTTATTTATCATTACATTCATTAAATATTATAATATAATAATATATTTTTTATTATAGTATCCTCAGCGATGCAATTGTCAAAACTGGACCAATCGAAAAAAAAAACAAATGTCTATTAATCTAATAAAAGCTTATAAAGGTTTACACAAGTTCTGAAATTTGTTTCTGTTTGCTCTTACCTATATGAGTGAGAAGTCAGTGAAATAAATATAAATATTACACATTTTTCAAACTCAATCAAGGCCGACCACTTGTTTCGACCCACTAAGAGGATACTCATCAAGAGTACCCTCGGCCAAGGCCTTACGCGAGCCTGTGCCGTAATAGAACAGATTCTAGCCGCTGACAGCGCTGGCGGGGGCGTCGGAAGAAAAAATCTACCCTCAACTGTCAAATATATCATAAAGCAACATGCACACAGCACTGAAAACATCCACTAATCACTTCCTAATACGGGTTGTCTATGTTCACTGTCCACCAACGAAGCACCCAAAACCATTATCAATTCAGAATCATGATTAAAATTCGGATGAGCTGGGATTTTGTTTGAGTCTCTGGGGCCCGTTTCTCAAAAGCTTGTAACTTGTAATACAAGTGGAAGTTTCTTTTTGACACTATTAATTAGATAAGGGGTCCGTTTCTCGAAAGCTTGTAACTTGTAATACATGTGGATGTCTCTTTTTGACACTATTAATTAGATATGGATTTCTACTTGTATTACAAGTTTCAAGCTTTCGAGAAATAGGCCCCTGGACTTCCGCTTGTATTACAAGTTACAAGCTTTCGAGAAATAGGCCCCTCGTTATTATTCAAAGAACTATCGAACTTGCCAATTCGATGATCTGAAACAAATAATTACAATTTCCGGTTGGATTTTTTACTACGTCGTTAGTTTTTGTCGCCTTTAATATGCATGCAGCGAGCAAATTGAAAAAGCAATTTCTTTCACAAACGACCCGATTTCACTATGATAGACGTGAAGTGAACTACATGTTTTAATGTTTTTAATGTTTATTCGGGCACAAACGATACAATTATTCTTAAACATAATCACGCTGATTAATACATAAATCAATGAAGTTGCCACTAGATTTTAACACGCATACATGATTAAAAAATGCGGAGTAACAAACAAATTCAACTTAACACAAAAGAAAAACAGACATTTGTTGGCAATGTGCGTAAAACTAAAAAGTACAATATAGATTAAGGGTAAGTATAATTAATCTTCCTGAGTTACTTCACCATTCAAGGTTTTAAGTACCTCGCGCTTAAATGTAACTAGTGGAACATTAAACATATCAATATGGGAGAAAAGAGTATTATTACACCTGCACGTTTTATTTATGAATGAATTAGATTTATAATTCTTTCGCGTAAAGGGAATGTACAAAAGCCTGTTGTGTCGTGTGTTCAAACGGGGAGTTTTAAAATAAATTTTGCTTACTAAATAAGGCGAGTCAATGTAATTATTTAAAATCTTATACAGAAAAGTTTGATCCTTTAATGTGCGTCGGGATTCGAGCGAAACCAAGTGCTTACTATTTTGCAGTGGATTCGATTTAGATGCTCTATAATTTAGATGCTTTATAAGTTTATTTTGGATCCTTTCTATGCAGTCAATGTAACATTTGTAACTTGGATTCCATGCGGTTGAACCATACTCGAGAATTGGCCGGACTAAATGATTAAACAGTATCTGTAAAGTATCAGCTTCCTTAAATTCTCTAGTGGTTCTCAAAATGAATCCCAAAAGTCGAAAAGCCCTGTAACTTATGTTATCCACACGGTTACAAAACATTAATTTGCTATCTAAATGTATACCCAAATCCTTGACATTTGAGACTCTTTCTATAATTTCGTTATTTAATTGATAATCAAAGTGTATAACCTGCCTTTTTCTGGTGAAAGTTATAATGTTACATTTACTTGTGTTCAAATGTAGACCGTTTTCCTGGCAATAATGATACAATCTGTTCAAATCATCCTGTAATGCTTGACAATCATGTATGTTCTTAACTACTTTTAAAATCTTTTTATCATCCGCATAGAGTAAACAGGTAGAGGACTTAAAAATCGAGGATACGTCGTTTATGAAAACGTTAAAGAACAATGGTCCTAAATGCGAACCCTGGGGTACACCAGACGAAATAGGAACAAAAGTAGAGCAAAACCCTTTAACTGCCACCGACTGACTACGATCGCGAAGATAAGAGGTGATCCAACGCAGAAGATTCCCATGCACCCCAGCGGATTCAAGCTTCTTCAAAAGTAGATAATGGGATATTTTATCAAACGCTTTCGAATAATCCGTATAGATAACATCCACCTGGTAACTCTCATCCATCCCGCAAAAGACTCGGTCTAAGAACTCACATAAATTTGATTCCGTAGATTTTTTATTGATAAACCCATGTTGCTCCTGCACCAAATGGGTTCTTAAAGTTGGAAAAATCTGATCATAGATGATGTTTTCAAACAATTTTGGTACCGTATTGAGCTTAGAGATTGGTCTATAATTACGAACATCATGCTTATCTCCGGCTTTAAATATGGGAGTAACAAACGACTGCTTCCATAATATTGGCATAATGCCGGTACGTAATGATTTATTAAAAATATCAGCGATAGGTTGTGACAGCTGACTCCGACATAGGCGCCAAAAAACTGGAGGTATCGCATCCGGGCCTGCTCTTTTCTTATAGTCGAGTTTCCTTAAATAATAACACACTAAGTCTGCAGTTACATTTACATTACTTAAAACTACCGGGTTAATAGGTGCGGCGTTATCCAGTTGGGATTCATTTTTGGGCAAGGCGGGAAGTTCAAATACTGAATGAAAATATTTATTAAAAATATTGCAGATTCCGTCTCCGCTTGTTGCTACTTCATCATTATATTTTACAGATTCAGGTATATTTAAGGAATTTCTTTTTGATTTGACGAAGCGCCAAAAATATTTACTGTTGACTTTTATTTTTGTCTCTGCCAAAGTTAGGTATCTTTGGTAACACGTCTCTTGTACTTTTTTTTGGCGTTGCCGTAACAGTGAGAAAGCATCGTAATCATCCAACCGACCGTAGGTTTTCCATTTTTTATGGTATTTTAGCTTTTCAGACACTATCTTTATCAGAGCTGGTGTATACCAGGTCGGATATCGATTATTACTATAAACAATTTTTGATGGTAAATGTTCAGAAATAACTTTATTTATCACATCATAAAAACATTGAACAGATAAATCTATATCTTGTACATTTAGACAGACTTCCCAATTTACCTCCGCAAGCACCGAATTAATAGCCTCATAGTCAGCGGCCTGAAAAAGTCTAACACTGCGGGGTGGTGGGCGAAGTTTCAAAAAGCTTATATTTTGTAAACTAATTTCAAGGGCAGGGTGGTGTTTATCCTCTGGGACTAGGGGCACAGCGGAATGCGTCACTTTACATGATATATTTGCCATTACCAGGTCCAACAGCCTTTGATTGTGATTATAGATACAATTAAATTGATTCAAATTATTAAGTGATAGAAAAGCACTAAGATTGTGCACTAGTTGAGAGTTAGAATTATTTGCACTAGTATTAAGTTGAACGGAAAAATCTAAATTTGAACTAGTTGACCACTGGGCCTGGCAGATATTAAAATCGCCAACAAATATAAAAGAGTCTTCATCGTTTTCAATTACATAGTCAGAGGAAGATTCAAAAAAGTCTGCCTCAGCATCTAATAAGTCAGGACAGGGTGGAAAATAACAGCAATATATATGACAGCGCTCCTTCCGTGATCCTCCCGCTCTACATAGAGTCACCCTGAGGAGGTCAGCAGAACAGTTTCGCGAGGGCAGACAGGCGGTACTTTCAATTATTAGGCCACTACGCACTGCTATAAGGACACCCCCTCCCAGTGTATCGCCTCTTGAGGAATAATCTCTATCGCTTCTATAAACGACATAACGCGAGTCAAAAAGCTCAGAATCCAAAATATCTGATAGCAACCAAGTCTCTGTTAAACAAATTATGTCAGCATTGGTATTTAACATGTTACTATAGAAGACATTGGTTTTCGTACGAAGGCCGCGCACATTTTGGTATAATATTGTTAAGTTATAATATTTTGTGTACTAATTATAGTTAATTTAAATAAAACGTTTAAAAGATAAAAGATAACTCCCAATTTGATAAAAGAATTGTAAATAAATCTTGGTAGAATTGAACACAGTCAATAAACGCGATGCAATTTATTAAAACGTCTTTAGGTTTCGTAATATCCCTATTGTTTATAAAACAATTTGAACAAAGAGCAAAAGAAAAATACATAATAAAATAAAAAACGATATAAGCTATTCTTATTTGATTTTTTTTTAATCATCGCTGCAAATAATGTTTAACACTGGGCTTGTATCGTTCCGCCGCACCATAATGCAACAGTGCCTGACCCAAACCCACTTATAGCCGTTGTCTTTAGCGATCTTCTTAGCATCTCTGAGGAGGATTTTGTTGACCTTTGTTAGGTGATCATTAAAATAAATAGGCGAGTTACTTCCTGTGAAACCAACATCGCAAGCCTTCAAGTCTCTGAGCTTTCTCAACCGGTTCAAACAATCATCTTTTTTATAACGGGCTATGAAGCGTACCACAATAGCCTTGGGTTTTTTCGCATCTGAAGGCATGGGGGCAACACGGGTAATAAAATCGATGCATTTCAAAATTTAAATTCGAAGAAAATTGCTAATTGGATAAGTCTTTCAGTTAAGGGTCGGATAGATGTGGGAAATTTTTGAGATTCTGTCAAATTTCCCCATTTCGCACACACGCGCACTTCACGCACACTACCTCATTTTATCGAGCGGGGTCATTGACCCTTGGTGATTTTTTTAATGAAAGCGGCCGAGTTTGTAATTTATTACTACCTCTTTTGAATAATTACACTTGTCAAAGTACTAGATGGTAAAAAAGATAGAGAGGGATAGATTTTATAGGACTATCCTTGTCTTTTCGAGTCGTCTCAATGCAATGCAAAAGACAGATTTAATATATCGGGCTTGTAACCAATGCGTGTAATAGTACATTGTGCATCAATGGAGGTAAGTACGGAATTACTAACGAGAGTGTTAGAAGCCCGACGCCATTAGGCGGAGGGCTTTTATGACTCGAGTTAGTATTCCGCTTACCGACCGTGATGCATACATGTTTTTCATCACACTTGCCAACCAAAAAATAAGTTTTAAGACATAATATCTATTTTTAGCATCAAATAAACATTTTTCATTTCATTTCATTTCATAATATTATTAAATGACGTACTGACATTTGTATTACTCCCTAGGGAATTTCACTTTTCTATTACTCCCGCTACGCGCGCAAGAAATGGCGCGCTTAGACAGCAAGTGTGATGAAAAATATTTTTATAGGTATATAATAGTTCTCGCACTAGTGCGGCAAAAATCTGTACTGAAAATTGATTTTCAATACAGATCAATCAATTTGTTACAGTCACCATCAGATATATATTATCTGAGCGACCACGGCACTCAATAATATCTGAGCATGCCAATAGAGGCCTGCTCAGATATTTATGAGTACCCTGGCCGCTCTGCTATATCAGATGGCGACTGTACAGCATCGTATTCTGATTAGGAAATAGTAAGAGAAAAAAATCCGCGGAAGAACAAAATTGACTTGGTTCGAGAGTATGCCTGTTTGACCAACTGGTAAGGCAAGCCCACGTCTTGTTGTCCACTATAATTAAAAAAAAAAACTATTTTTTCTGATCGGAACACGATACTGTTGAATATAGGCCCTAAGTATTCACTACCACCAGCTTTTCGTAGACATTCAACTTTCCCACTGCTGTGTGCGTCAAACGCACAAGAGTCCACCAACGATTGCACATGCACAGTGCCAACGACGCACATTTGCGAGTCCATACTAATTTGACATTTACAGAATTCGCTTCGGTGTAATGTTTGGTGAAGTAGTTTCCGTGAAAAGCCAAATGAATGGAATTATGAATTACATCTGTATAATTATTATGTGACTTACCAGCAGTTATCAGGTTTTAGGGAGCTTATTTTACTAAATTAAATTGCATTCATTATAAAAATAAAAATGCACATAGGTAAAACATTAAGACTTTTATTATTTATTATACACAATTACAACTGTAAATTGAAGAATTACAACATATTGTGAAGACCGAGTGGCCGAGGGGTACAGGCATCAGCCGTGAAAGCTGAGTACGTGGGTTCGATCCCCACCTCGGACATAGGTGATCTTGGTCGTTTTTCTTTGGTATATGACATCTAATATTTATAATTTGAAGAATTACAGTTAAAAGAAAAAAATAGATCCTAAAAAAATTATTACATTCACTAATTTAAATATTTGATGTCATAATATAGGTACTAAATAAACAATATCGAAGTTTACCAACGCCAGAGGTGGGATTTGAAGCCTCGTCCTTAGTTTTGCGGCTATTGCCTATACCACTCGGCCACTCCAGTGGTTTAAGCATCAGCCACGAAAGCTGAGGACGTTGGGTTCAAATTACACCTCTGGCGTTGGTAAGCTTCGATATTTTTTCTGTGGTATATGGGATCAAATATTTAACTTTATATAGGTACATCGTAGTGTTACTACCTACTTAAAAAAATAACTTAAAAATAACATTTCGTTGAAATATATTGCAGTCTGTTTTTTTTGGCGGCATCGGCCATACAATATGCTGCTACTCTTTCTCACCACTAACAGACTGTGTTTTGAGTTGCCAAATACAGGGTGTTTGGTTAGCAATGTCGGAGCTTTTAAGGGCTTAAACTACAATCAATTTCATCGACAAATTACCATACAATTTTTTTTTTGTGCCAACGATAATTAAATGGCGGCCATTTTAAAATTTCAAACAGACGAATACGGGCGCACGTGATATTTCTGGAATTATACGTTTGCTATCGGTCCTATCCTTGCAAAAAAATCTCGTTAGAGAGTTCATTAGATAAGCAAACTAATTAAGCTAATCATTTGACTCAACTATTTGAACAACACGGCTAAAAAAATTTTTTATATTAAAAATAGTAAAAAATTCACCTTAATTTTTCAATTAATTTAATTTTGCATAAAAACTAGGTCGTTAAGATAGGTTTTTGGTAATGTTATTTGTTAGTACAGGATGTTAGCTAAAACACAGCACCATAATTACGGTTATACCTTAAGTACTTTAGGAATTAGAAGTGCTCAAACATGCACTGGATGAATGGAAGGCGGCCACTTCACTAGTCAGTACACTGCTGGACATTCATTTGTTTATGGATTTTGCATCGGTAACGCTAAATGCAGCTGTTTTGATGTATGTTTGAGCACTTGTAGTTCCTAAAGTGCTTAAGGTATAACTGTAATTATGGTGAAATAAAACTATGAAAACGGATAAACTCGGATAAACAGTTTTATTTCATGAGTAATCCTCGCGGTAACCGAAGAAAATATTATGTAATTATGGTGTTATTTTTTAGCAAACATACTGTACTAACAATACCAAAAACCTATCTTACTTAACGACCTAGTTTTCATGCAAAATTAAATTAATGGAAAAATTAAGGTGAATTTTTTACTATTTTTAAAATAAAAAAATTTTTTTGCCTTGTTGTTCAAATAGTTAAAGGAGGGAAAATCATTTATTAACAACAATATAGTAACAAAGGATAAATTAATTGTTATCACGCAAGCACTGATGAAGATACATATTAGGTACTCTAGTCAGGTAGAGGAAAGATTGGGTAGGGCTGCGCCATCTTTTAGGCCAAAGAAGTTTTTGAAGGAGTTAAATTTGTGGCGCGTACCCCGAATACACATGCTTGTAGCACGGAGTATGGAAATTATAATTTTCGATCTAAGCCAGCCCATTGTTCAAATAGTTGAGTCAAATGATTAGCTTAATTAGTTTGCTTATCTAATGAGCTCTCTAACGAGTTTTTTTTTGCAAGGATAGGATCGATAGCAAACGTATAATTCCAGAAATATCACGTGCGCCCGTATTCGTCTGTTTGAAATTTTGAAATGGCCGCCATTTAATTATCGTTGGCACAAAAAAAAATTGTAACTGAAACAGCTTTATGGTTTACATCCATACTATCATCGCAGCGTTCATCAGAACTGACATTAAATTTCTCTTGCACATTTCACACCGAAAATTGAATTTCGAGTGCAGTCCCTTTCATTTTCATATAAGAAAAAATACATCCAAATTATGGGCCATGATCATTGATCTTAGCTAATTGATCCAGAAAATGTCGTACATTAATTATCCGTCGCCCTGTAATTGGACTATTTACATGACTAGTACCTTTCTCTATAATAAATTCATGCTCTTCCTCTGGCAACTCCTGGTTCCTATAATAAAAAAGTTAGATAAGTTATATTATTAGTCAGCCTTCTCCGTAGCCTACTTAGTAGTGAATGTGCTTACGATGCTGGAGGATCCGGGTTCAAATCCCTGCGAGGGCATTAAATATTTGAGTATTTATTATCAGTATTATCACAACTCGAACTTATTCGAAAAAGGGTTGATTATCTCTAATCCAAGCCGAATCCAGGAAATTTCATATAACATTAAAGACTCTAAATATGGCTAGGAATACAGCATTAAAATATGTCGCAACACGCAATGCTCGCGAGCAGCCTGTACTCGTATGTACTGATCTATTATACAGGGCGTCCCACGGCGATGCCACATGGAGGGAAAGTACCTTAAATATCATAGATAGCATATTTTACTGAAATAATATTCCTTTTATGTTTAAAACTGAATAAAACAGCATTCATTTTTTTTTTAAACAATTGTATGGAAAAAAAATATCGCGACGTCGGAGATCTTACTGAAAGAAGACATTATTTCGATTTACAAAAAGAAGTTGAATTGCATTTTGAATTATTTCATGGTTAACCCGGGAATCGAACCAGCTACATTGGAATCGAGAATCGAACCCGCTAATGTATGATATCACATAGCTAAAATTCATTGGCCGTGTGGTGACGGCAGTAAGAATACATTTGTCACCACCCCAACTCCTCCTGCGGGTGTCGTAAGAGTCGACTAAGGGATTGAAGTGTCACTGACCATTATTTGATAAAAGATTGATGATGGGCAGCAGCGTCATCATAGTGGTCACATTACTGCGATCGCCAATCCGCTTGCCCAGCGTGGCGATTATAGGCATGTGCCTCCTAATGCGTCCACACGCGTAATTAAAAGGAGAGGCCTAAGTCCAGCAGTAGACTGTCATAGGCTGATGATGATGATATTATGATGATAAAATGCATAACTCCTGAACTATTATAGATAGTCTTCTAGAAAGGTTCAAAATGGCGTTAAAATCCTAAAACCAAAAAAAAACACATACCAACTTTTGTAGCTGTGCCTACGTTATGTACATACGTATGCTTACAAATATTGCAACGATTAATTGAACCAGATTTTGGTGGGCCGATTGTGGTGAGAGGAAAAGTATGCTTACTTAACTTCGATAACAATACAATAGATGAACCTGACCTGATGAAGAATTGATAGGGCCAATTGAGCTGAAGTTTAGTATGCCTTTGGTGACAAAACTACTATAAGGTGTAATAGTGCGGGTTTGATGAGGAGTTGGAGGACGATCATAATATACTGTATGAGTATTACACCTTATTGTAGTTTTGTTCGGTTCATTCTTAGAAATCGATGACTAGCAGAAAGCTGTATCCTTACACATTGTCTGAGGCGGTTTCATTTGCCAGAGGAATTCCGTTGTTTAGGTTTGCCTCATTTAATGGGGTAGACTCGTTGACTGTGTTTCATTAGTAGGATCGTCCATTAATTCTATAAAACATTTAAAAAAATTAATAGGACGTTTTAAAGTCACCATAGCCAAAATGACAAGAACGGAAACCTTATAGATTCGTCATGGCCGTCTGTCACAGACGATTTACTCTCAAACTGTAAGTACTACTAGAATAGGAGATCAGGCTACAGGAGTCATAATTAGACCCCGGTATCGGAGGTGCAAAATGATAGCTTTCAAGTTCTTACTTATGGATAGGTAAACACATTTTGTGATGTCGATATCGATACTCGATTGTACAATTATTTTTTTTATGTACAGTGGCGTTCAGGATTGCATGGACAATTTATGAATGAATTCATTCATATGGAATCTATGATAATAATTAATATTTAATATATAAATCATTACTATTACAATACAAATCTCTGGTCGCTATTACATTTATTATGTTTCGAATTGCACAACATTGAATAAAAACAATATATAGTCAAAGTCATCTTACAACGATGTCTTCGATTATTTAGCCGTGTTTACGAGTCTATTCGCCTAAAATATTTTATACAATAGAAAGTGGAGTCACTTCTTGGTGAACACCCTGAACTTCAAAAATGAATGAAAAACATTTAATATACAATTTGCAGAATACACATCATTTCCAGATGTTGGAATATAAAAAAGCACATGGAGTCGAATTGCCATCAAGAGAAAATCAACAATGTTCTACTAATATTGATTATTTAATAAAGGATATTCCATTCCAATATTTGTAATCTTGCATATCTTGCATTGCAACTCAATCTTGTATGAAAACACTCATAATAAAAGAAAAAAAATTAAAACCAATTAAACTGTAACCGAGATCTGCTTAATTTTTTCGTCAGTTGTAACATACTTTGGACCAAATTCGAAAACCCAAACTTCAGAAGGTTCATCGACAATTGCCTCAATAAAAAGTATGGCGATGTTACATAACATTAAATAAATATTTTGTTGATTTTGTAATTATATAGTCCTAGTTTATATCATAAATAGGTGCGTTTAATTAAAGTCTTAGCTTATTATTATGGTAAAGAAAAAATATCGATATGTAACTTTAATTATCGACATCACAAATATTTTTACCCCATCCCTAAGAACTTGACAGCTACCATTTTGCACCACCGATACCGGGGTCTAGTCATAATAATTCCGCCAAAAACCAAGTACATTTTTTTTAGTTCATCTTCCGTGTTTTTTTAACATACTATAAGAGTATAGAAAAATCTAAGTTGATTTTTTGTTGATCCTGAACAGAAACAGGATCGATTGGCATCAAAAAAAGTTTTTTAAAAAGGACAATTTTTTCGCAACCTGTATGATTTTTCCAAAATCAGTAAACGCCAATTTTCATTAATTTAAAATCGAGGAAGGTCTTATAAGACCATTTTCGCATAGCTACGTACTCTGGATCTGGTAGTTGCCCTCACTGACCCAAAAATAATTTCTACCCTGTCTACACCGTGTTTTTATTGATTTCCGTTAAATTAAAGGGAAGCTTATTTAGGTCAAAAATGATCTATTTCTCTAAGAAACTAGTGTCTTATTTTGACATGTGCCGTCACAGCAGCCGTCAGTCGCCCGACATCTTATTTTTAAGGTTCTCTCACACTTACCATTACCATTACAATTATTATTGTATGAAAAAAAAAACATTTTTTTTCGAAATTAACAAAAGCCGATATACCAGGCAACTTCTATTAATGTTCCAAGTAACCTGTCCAATTTAACGGAAATCAATAAAAACACGGTGTATATATTACCTATATAAAAAAATAATACTTATACTTGCAAATGGAAATATTAGGGGTTTATATACCTACCATTTGCGGGTTGTAACGAACATAGCATATTTTCTTTCTTGGTATAAACGACGTCAGTGTTCGTTTATTTCTTTTGTTCCCCACTTGAACAAAGCTGAAAACTTAGGAAAAAAACTGTTAAAAAATCATAAGAAATTAGATTTCACTCAAGAAAGACCAACCGACCGAACGAAATAATAGTAAAGGGTCATTCCAGATGAAATCAACAAATCGAGTTTGCTGCATGGTATCTGATTTGAATGAAAAAAATTGAGGATGGCATCATCATGGATCATGGTGGCAGACGTGCTGAACCATTGGATACATGAAGATTAATGATGAGCAGCAGCAGCACAGCATCGTCACAGTGGACAAATTACTGCGATCGCCAACCCTTTTGCCAGCGTGGTGATTATGGGCATTTACCTCCTAATGTCCAATACGCATAGTTAATAGGATCACCTTGTATATTATTCTATCCATTTATCGGCCTGATTAATATGTACACTATACAAAGTTGCAAATTTCTAATTCTAAGGGTCACTCAGTTATGCTGCGGACAGACAGACAGACCGACGGACGTAGCGAAAGTATAAGGGTTCCTAGTTTACTACGGAACCCTAAAATCTCGTGTCGATTTAAAACATTCCTTTCAGTCGTGTTTTCTTTTATCGCCAACCTTTACTTTTTTCACACTTGTATCGTAATGTCATCATTAGGGTTAGGAATTTGGTGGCATTTATGGAACAGAGCGTGGTGGAGTCGATGTTACAAATATTTTTTACTTGAATAAATGATTAACTTATAAAATAATAACGAAATAGTGTTTAGTTCAAGCTGGATTTATCAATGAATTTAAATAAATAACATGAATTTTGTTTTTGAGAATCTAGAAAAATGTTCATTTTCAATAAAAATGTTGATAAATGAGAAAATATATTTATTTGATTTTCAAGGTTCTAGTTTTCTCGAAGCCCTTAAATATTATTATAATAATCATATTTAAGCTATATTAAACAAAAAATATTGAACTTAATTTCCTAGAAAGTCATATATTAATACAATAAAATTGTTTAGAACTTAAAATGGGCGAAACCCTGTTAAAAAGAATTATGTATTATTTTAGATTAATTAATTACTCAATCAATCATAAACAATTTGAGCAACGACTCCACTGTCATCTGTTCACCTAATGCCACCAAAATTCCTAACCCTAGTCATCATCATCATCCATCATCATCATCATAATATCAGCCGAAAGACTTCCACTGCTGAACATAGGCCTCTCCCAAAGATTGCCACAATGACCGATCCTGCGTTACCCGCATCCAGCGGACCCTGGGGCAAGATTTTTTTTTTTGTGTTAAGCGGTCAATTCCGAAAACGTTAACTTACAAAAAAAACTCTCTTTTGTAACCCGAATTTTTCTTTTTTGGTGTGACTGATATGTAGGTATACCTGTACCAAATTGCAAATTTGTTATACTAACGGCCTATGAGCTATGCTGCAGACAGACAGACGGACAGACTGAAAGACGGACGGACGGAACCCTAAAAAGGTTGGAATTAATTTTGGGTCTATATCGGGTGGCATAATTTTTTTTATTTCAAAAAAAATGTTGCATACCAACTTTACGCCGTAAAATGAATGGCCTAAACATCGTTGCACATATTTTAGTTTTGCTGAAATTGTTAATCCTAACTTGGTTGTTCCTAAATATCGTTTGTCTTAATGATTTTCGTGTCTAATGTGTATGTATCGAATAATAATTGTGCATAATTGTGATGATCCTACTATTTAATGTACTAAAACTAACTACCTTTAAAAAAATATTTTCCTTAAACTTAACCCCCCCTTAAACCACCCAACCCTGTTGTCCAAAGAATTTTAGTCATCAGTACGGATACGGACCTTAGGAACCGGTCGACGAAGCCCCGCTGCGCGGGACTTCTATTCCTGATCTAAGGGATAAAAGGTACCTAACGAACCTATCCAGGTTAGTAGGGGAGGTACAGATTCATTATTTTCTAATACAGGGGGCTTCGCCCCCGAGCCCCCCTTGTGGGGCGCTTCGCTCTCCCGTTGCCCCTTTTTCGGGTTTACAAGAATGAGGATGGGTAAACAATTGATTAGCTTCGCTCTCCCGTCGCCCCTTTTTCGGGTTTACAAGAATGAGGATGGGTAAACAATTGATTAAAAATACTTAAGTATTTTATAGACTACGCCTTTCACTCCGCCTTATCCTAGAAACCTAACCATTCCAAGTCGGTTTTACCCTGGCTTATTACTTGAACATTATTTTAAACCATTCACCATATTGTTAATATGCTTTTCTAAATGAAATTTCAGACATAACAATTGTAGGCGCAAAGAAAATTGACAGTTGAGCAGTAGGAAAAACAATATTAATCACAATGAACATTATGATTATTAAGCTTTAGGTAATTCGACGTTCGAGTTATCAATATTAGGATAAATATAGTGTAGGTGTTTTAAATGTGTATGCGCAAAATAAAGTAGGCTATACGAGTATGCCATTTAACACTATGCAATACATTCTCGGCCAAAAAAATTTAGGACAATCGACATTATACAACACGACAGGCACCCCTTAATTTTATCTTAAAAATATACATACTCTTCAGACAAAGTTTCGGTTCAAAGACATTTTTTTTTTTGTACACTTGTATAACGATGAACACTGTCACCTGCGTCGAAAGTGTTAAAAGGGATAAATATTAAAAAAAAACTGAAATCGATTTGTCTTATTTTTTAATCAGCAGTTGGAATACGACGTATCAAGTCCCTATCTTTCAAATCACACTATTTCCATACAAACTTTCAACTACCTTTTACCACCTTTTCCCACTTTAGGGTTTAAATTTTATAAAATGGTTTCTTATTTTGTATACAAATAATTATATAAGTAACCTTCTGTAAAAATGCCATCTTTCTAGCCCTAGTAATTTACACTAAATTTATAATCTACCTTAGTCTCCTTAAACAAAATCTACACCCCTACTTAACCCTCTCAATCATGGAATTTCCCTACTCTCTGGTAAATTATTGCTTTTTTCGTATTTTACTTAGTAAATCTCCTACAATGTTTTAGGTATCCAATTGTAAATTTGCATTCCCTTGTTATAAAATACTTTTATAGGGATTATTATAGCTTTAAGTTAAACTTCAATCCAATAAAAATTCTAATCCCCTTTTAACCTTTAAGAAATGATTAAATTACATTTCTTGTACCCTTGTAAAATACCTTATTAATACTAAAGTGTCAAGTTTCTAAATTAAAATAAATTTGGATCCCACCTTTGCACTCTTATCTTACCAGAAAAAACAGCTTATACACGAAGTTTGACATTGTCATTCAAATGAACAATAAGTTGAGTCTCTAATTGTTTACATTTATTTTTACCAATGTATAAAATACGCAATAGAATGTCGAATTTACAAGAATATGCTTGTAATTTACCATTTTTGAAGTTACCTAGGTCACATAAACGTGTACGAGTATTTGCTCGTGCTATGAGCAAAACATAGTACCTACCGAAAAAAGCAACATTATTATTAGGTACTTTGTTTGTGCAATATGCAACACGGAAGTTACCTCTTACCTACATGTATCCTAGGTACCTAATGTAGGCACGAGGTTAAATAAAATCATCAAAATGTATGCAAGGTACCTACATCATTTTTGCGTAAAGGTGCGTTCGAACTAAAAGAGCATTCGCTGTTCTAACCTCCCACTCTACGAAATTCGATCAGTACACAAAACGTGATTGGTTGATTTCGTAGAACAGGCGCTAGAATAGGGAATGATCTTTTGGTTTAAATGCACCATTACTATTAAGAACAGGAATTCCCTCGGTTTACCAAGGAGCAGTTCATGACAGCCTTCGTTACCCTTCTGCCACTGACGACGACGACTGCGACTGGTCTGGTGACGTGATATGATTAAATCTTGTTATCCACATTGTAATCCACACTCCTTTTTTTTACTTTAGAACAACCTGTATATTAGCAGCTCCTGAGGTAATAAAAAACCGGCCAAGAGCATGTCGGCCCATGCTAGGGTTCCGCAGTTTTCGAATATCTCTGAAAATATTGACTTTAGAAAAAAACTTTGTTTGAAAATCCCTTATTTTTTTCAAAGACCTCTTTTAACGATATTCCACACTATAGGATTACAGCAAATAAAAAAATCATTCACACTTCACCAGCTTTTTTGTAATGTTTATTTGACCACTTTGTCGGCATAATTAATATGTATACCTGTGCCAAATTGCAGATTTCTAGTACAGTCGAAGACAAAATAAGGGGTATACGAAAAAGTTCAAAAATATGTCCCAGTGCACTCTAATTCTGTATAATAAGAACGTCGTAATATATTTATGAACGGATTCTTTCGATACTTATTTTTGCACTTGACTGTACTAACGGCCACTGAGTTATGCAGCGGACAGACAGACGGACAGAGCAAAACTATAAGGGTTCCTAGTGTACTACGGAACCCTAAAGAGGTACAATAGTATGAAACCTCTTTTAAAGAGTAGCTTACATAAATACTCTACATTTATCCGTTCCCTTAATTCCTTAAGGTTTAAGGGACCTACCATCTAACCTGGTTGTCAAAAACATGCTCCATAACTTACACAATCAATCAGAAATATCTGCCAAAAGTGAAACACGTGTCGTTAAGGAGTTCCGTTCTGGTCTTTATTAGCAGTTCCACCTACTCACATTACAACGCATAAATGAAAATGCTTGATGTGTACAGTTACATACATACAAAACACCAAAGTGTTCCGAAGTTCCGTTCTAGCCTTAAGTAAGGAAGTATCACTTTTTGAAGGAAAATGGATGATTGGTTGGGTTGATAAATCTCAAAACGGTTTTATGTGTGCAACAACATCATCATCAACAACCTATATCAATACATTGCTAGACAAAGGCCTCTCCTATTACTTATGCGTATGGATGCATTAGGAGCTAAATGTAAATCGCCACTTCAATTCCTTTTTCGACTCTTGTGACACCCGCGGGAAGAATTGGGGTGGTGACAAATGTATTCTTACTGCCGTCACCACACGGTATTTGTGTACACAAACTATGTATCAGTAAATACTACTTACTTATATATAAAAAAATGTAAAGATTACTTACCACCACTTTACCACTCTACGTCCTGTTTAATATAGACTCTGAAACAACCAGTAATATGTCAAACGTTTATCTACCAAAAGAAACATCTCAGAAGCTGAGAGAAATTGTCTCAGTTCAGTGGATAAAAATCTAAATGGTACACTATAAACAACTAGTATTAAAACTCTAAATGTCATACGAATAAATTTAACTGAGGGATGGAATGATGTTTACACTCACCACATTATTGTAAGATTTATTTTATTATATTTAAAGTATAATCAACAAGAAGAAAAAATATAGTAAGACGTCACCTATATTTTATTTGAAACATCAATGACATCTCTGTCTTTTTTTCGTTGCCTAGCAACCAGGTCGTAATTGTACCTATAGGGCGGCCGGATTTAAAAAATTGCAAATAGGTGAATAGTGGTGCTCGCTTTATATCGTATATAAATAAAACCGGCCAAGTGCGAGTCGGACTCGCGCGCGAAGGGTTCCGTACCATTATCAATTTATTATTAACAAAATACAGTTAAATCAACCTACCTCAAAAACTATAGGAGATAATTTAATCAAACCAAAAATCATTGATAGAGTTTATTAATGTGCATAACATATATTTTTTTTAGAATTTTGTATTGCGCAGTTTAAAAATAGAGGGGGGGGGGGACACATTTTTCAGACTTTGAGAGCTGATATCTCGAAAACGATTTGCTTAAATAAGAATAAGATTTATAAACCTTCATATCATTTTCAAAGACCTTTCTATTAATACCCCACACGCTTATATACAACTAAAAAAAAATTTCTATCCCTCACTTACATGTATGGAGGGCCCCCATCCTAATGGTTTTTTTTACAATTTAGAATCATAATCCTGTAGCGGTTTATACAACACATATCCTTACCAAATTTCGTTACTGTAGCACTTATAGTTTCCGAGTAAATCGGCTGTGACAGACGGACAGACGGACATGACGAATCTATAAGGGCGGTCACATACATACGGTATTTCGCCTCGGAATCTCGATTCGAAATATCGATTCGTAATATCGAACGCATTAAATCCATACAAATACAAAAGTGAAAAATTTATATCCAGCTGTGGCCATAAATGTATGCATATTATCTAATATTCAAATTGTTATTATACACAAGAATAAAGAAAATACAAATAAATAACTAGGAATGTATTGCAATCTACGAATTGAAACTAGTAGGTATACCTTTTGTGTCCGTATTGATAGAGTCCTGTGCCACTCAGCGAATCCTTCAGTATTTAAGTATCAGTAAAGCGTACGTGCCATTTCTAGAAAGAGAATATAAGTATAATATATAAATCATTCTAGTTTCAAACCAATAAGCTGCGTTTCTGAACTTATTTATATGCAGTTCAGCTTATTTTGTGTGCCGTAGCCGCAGTTTCCATGATACACTTTGTAGTTCGCGAGGATCTGGTTTTTACTGTTATACTGTAAGTATCATCATCAGCCTATGTTAGTTCAATGCTGGACGTAGGCCTCTCCTATTAACTATGCGTATAGACGCATTAGAAGGTAAATACCCATAATTGCCACGCTGGGCAAGCGGATTGGCGATCGCAGTAATGTGTCCACTAGGATGACGCTGCTGCCCATCATCAATTTTGTAGAATGGTCAGTGACACTTCAATCCCTTAGTCGACTCTTACGACACCCGCAGGAGTTGGGGTGGTGACAAATGTATTCTTACTGCCGTCACCACACGGCGTACGACTGTATGTATAACTTATTATAATAAATAAAAAATAATAAAATAATATACATAATATTTTCTTCGGTTACCGCGAGGATTACACATGAAATAAAACTATGAAAACAGTCATCCGCAGACCACGAAACCTGTAAAGTGTTCGAAACGTCGGAAAGAGGTTAAAATTAGTTAATATACGCGAATTTATCCTTTTTCATGTTTTTATTCCAAAAATAATTTACTTTCATTTACAATACTTTCTTACCAAGAAATCGCGGCCGTAGAAATCGCGGTGGCGATGAGCACAGATTTTATTCCACAAATCAACCATTAAATTAAAGACTCGAATCACTTTGAATATGTATACCTACTAATATAATTACATAACAAACATATTATATCTTTCTTATTATTGTTATAACTAAATTGACATCCTATCGTTTTGACTTATAGCCGTCACATGTGTTTTCAAATGACGTATTTTGCTGCCAGAGTACAGAAAATAAACTCCATTACACCAAATCGTATCCGGAAACTTTTTTCATTTTAAATCGTTTTTGAGAATGTAACTTATACGTGTTCGGTAGTATTGAGTTTTATTTTGAATCAGTTGTTATAGTTTTCTTGTGTTCCGTCATAAAAATAACAAGAAACTTAAATAAACGATGGGGTTCGAAAGAATTTCTTCGTTCTGATTTTCCCTACTTATTTAAAGACACTTTGAGTACTGGCATCCCTTGACGTGTATGTATATGATTTTATGTCATTTTCAATGTCAAAAAGAGCTGTCAACGGGAGCGATTTGGCGTGCGTCTGACCCCGAGGAGGCGCTCGCGCCATCTGAGTCAAAAGAGAATTTTGACTCGTGTCGCCATTTGTATGGAGAATATACGTAATTTTAAATTAAGGATTAAATTTCTCCGTTGTCTTTATGAGGAAAAATATGAATATGCCCTGATGCACTAATTCAGTTATCTGGCTTTTAAATTAACATGAATATTTTATGCCCGTAAAAGAAAAATATGCATTGCGTTGTGTTCGAAAAATATGCATTTTTTTCATTTTTCGGTACATTTAGAGCCGATTTCTAGGAAACCCATGTAAATATAAAATATAATATCAATTGGAGCCTCTGCACCGGTTCTTTCTGAATAAGCTCATGTAAGAAATGTGTTTGTAGAGTTATATTTACTTAACAAATTCTTTGTTCGAAAATAGGTCTAAAACGACAAAATCGGGAATCCGACCCTTAAGCGACACACTACTACCTACACAATATTGATACATCGCTGAACAAACTGTATGCTTAGCAAATTTGCCAATCGCTAACGCTTAGTAGGGCATCGTAGTTTTCCCTCTCTGTCACTCTTTCATATTATTGCGACAAAGACAGTTAGCTGCCTTTCATTTACGATTGACGATTAAACGTTAGCGATTGGCAACTTGTCTAAGCACCCTGATCCCCGAGTACAAAACAAGGGATTCTTATTGGATATTTTACTTTGCGGGGCAGTGGCTCGACGAAGATATAGGCGTTATTGAAGTTGCATAAACCAAATAATGCTATATCGCCTGTATCTGCGTTGATCTAAAATAAAGAAGTAACCAGCAGAAGCCAACCAAAATAAATCAAATGACTTTTGAAGTATTACACACATTAGGTACAACGTTTCGTATCGGACCCATACAGAGTCGACTCATCCTATACATTCAGTTTGCTTGTCACTGACGTCATCATTCCTACAAAAAAATCGCCCTTGGCCCGCCGCGTACACAGCCAGTTTAATGTAAGCACGAAGTTAAAAATTATTCAAAAAGAGTCGGGGGTTACCATGACGTACTAAAGCGGTTCAGTTTAGGTCGAAAGAAAGGGACAAGGCTATACGAGTCGTATATCACTGTCCTTTTCCCTGAACTTAAACTGAATCGCATTAGTACGTCATGGCGTTCAGGTTCCAAAATTAGGTTATCAATAAGTCAGATAATGGTCCGTCGTCCGTATCATCCGATATCGGATATCGGAAGCTCACAGAAAGATAGACCGAGAGCCCTAAGTAAAAGCGTTTTACTGGCGTTATTTTTTCATTTCGAGCTATAAAATTGTTAAACGTAAGTACTAAATAATTAGCTATAGGAGATTATTTTTTTTTACCGCCCGGCTATGACTTAGCGCGTCTAGCGGCGTCGAGGAACGGCAACAAGGCAACATAGTATATGGGCGAGAGGGAGTTGCGATATCTGTCACTTGCTTCAATTTATGGAGTCGTTCATCGTCGGTAGTCGCGAGAAGTCGTGGCCGAACCCTTCTTAGTGTTTACCAGGAGTTGTCAACTCACAGGAGCTTAGCTTAACGTAGCATGGCGTACAAAGTTACGTCCATCCCCCGTTGCCCTGCTCATGCTTCCTCGTCCTTCGCTCATACTCTCGGATTGGTGTGAGCGAGAGGGATAGAAAGTCAGTTGAACTATCGACTGCGTTAAGCTCAGGGCTAGAGCTTATTGTAGTATACTTAAGAATAGCCAACTTCACGCTACTTAGGCTCTCGCAGTTTCTTAGCAACAAGCAATTTGTAACAATGGGTGCTAATTATGAAAAGCTATGGACTCGCGTGCAGTGGCAACGCAATTATGCTAATCTTATTAGTTAATCCACTTCGTGCCGTGCAGTTTTGTGTTGCACCACTAGAACCAAGGATTACAAAATACCTACTTGTAGCAGATACGCAATTGTCAAAAAAACCCAGCTGAGACTGTCATTTGGTCACACTTTTTGTATACACCGTGGGCTGTTTAAATGCGACCGATTTTAACAGTGTATAGTGTGTCCTGACCACATTTAGAAACTATAATGTCGTATAAATAAACTTCTCTGTATATCGCCAAGTTTCAGAGTTATTACCAATGAAAAAAAAACATATTTTCTAATTGTTACTCAGTACAAAAGGTATTTTTAACGGCGTTGGTGCTATTATGGAGAATAATCTCCCTAACCTCATTAATAGATGTCAAAAAGTGAGAAATAAAACATTTAAAAATTTGGTTTACCTTTGTAATAAAAAAAAAACTCATTGTAAGTGCTAGTTTTATGAACAACAAATACATTGTTAACGCCTGGTAACACCGGCACCGGCGTTGACCAATCCAGGCGACCGTCGGTAGCCAATCAGAGGGCTCCGTGAGCGCGACAACAGCGCCCAGGTTGCGGGCGCTCGACACCACAAAAGCGGAGCACCGAGCCCAGAAATCCCTCTTTCCTTCTAACCACTGAAGCCGCCGCACGTGTCCTAGACATTAAAAAGAACCTCTCGATTGTACTTATCCATAAATAAAAATAGTAAACTATTAAAGTAGTTTAATTTACTAGAGGCTACAACATAATTGGCGACCGTGACAGGACACGTGCGGCAGGTCTATTATTTAAAATTGCAGAGCCTGACTTTCGTCGGCCATATTGGAGCGTCGTGGTCTTGGAGCCGACGACGTCGCAAGCCGAATCCAACCACCGCCAGCCTTCGCCGCCAGCCCAGTAACGCGTGCCCGAAGAGGAGGACTGCCGAGGGACGGCTGCGGCGAAGACCAGGGAACCGTGAGATTGGGACGGACGATCGACGGCGTCGGGTAACACGACGCGACCGCGTGGCGCGCGGCGAGACAAGGCGAGTGCCCTGATCCTAGAAAGTGCCCATCCGTACCCACTTTTATATTTTAGGTCAAGTCCCTTCTTTCTAATCCCAACTTAAATTCTCAATTTCAATATGCAGACTACAAACTTGACTACAATTTAACCTAAACATACCTATTTTGCAGTTCATTGATCTTTGACCATTACGTAACTAAACTCGACAAATTACTTTAACTTAAATAACCTTGAATCCCAACTAGATTGTCTTTAAACTGAGTGCCTACTGTGATTTATTGCATCTATTTGTGTTTTACCTACAGGACAGTTTCTTATCAGCTTGTTTTTAGTGATCTTCAAATACCTAACCTCTCAGTGCACGTTGTGTGAGTTAACTTAAATACCGCTTCAGTGCCTATCTATTTAGGCTTTCTTAATTAAATAAGGCAGTGCAGTGAAAACCTGTGCATTCCTTTAAAGATATAATAATAAATACCTAACGCGTTTATTTAAAACCTGACTGAGGCGGCTTGTTTGTGCCTATGTTATCGCCAGCTTGCCTACGCATTTACGTTTAATTCATTTGCACTTAAAAAACCCTTGTTTGCAAGCGCACGTGTGCCATTCTAAAATTAATTTAACTTATTTCCTTTTCTCTTTGCTGACATAAACAATTTCATTCAACTTCACGCCACCCTTGCCTGCGCTTTGGTTCTTGCACGCATATGCACCCTTTCTTTTGCACGATTTCAGTGACGAGGCTGCCCACGTGCGCGCCGCGTGCCACGCATACATACCACGTGCCCACGTGTGCTTCGCGTGCCACGTGCGACCACGTGGCTGCGCACCGGGCCACCTCGGCGTAGCTGTTGAAGGCATCAGGGGCGTGAGCTGTTTTGCCAATTTAACTTTTTGCTGACGTGGATACTTTTTAACTCTAAATAATATTTTTTCTCAAATTAATTCGTCTGTTTTGCCAGCTCAGTTAACAAACAAAATTCAACATGACTGAAGCTGCAAAAAGGGAAGCTCTCTTGGCCGAATTACGCATTAAGCGTGGATCCATAAAGGGTCAAGTTTCTAAATTTCGTGGTTATTTAAATACAATTAAGGATGATGAAGTGTTAACGGGAATTAAATTTAATGAGCTTACCTTAAGATTAAATAAAGTTATAGAGCTATCCACGCGCCTAGACGAGCTGCAAACTTCGATTGAGGTAGTTAATTCTGAAAGCCTTGAGAGTGAGCTCCTAGAAAGGGACGCTAATGAATCTCACATTAATTCTGCTATAGCTGTAGCTCAAAATATTTTGGAACGCTCTCAAGCTCAGAAACCCTCACCTGAGCCGTCTGTAAAGGTTTGTTCTTCATGCGGTTGTCATTCTGAGCACCTCGGCTTCAAGTTGCCTCAAATTAAAATAAATAAATTTGATGGATCTTATTATAAATGGATGGAATTTAAGGACCTTTATGAGTCTTTGATTCATAACAATGACCACATTAAGTCGATCCACAAGTTTCACTACCTAAGTTCGTACCTTGAAGGCGAGGCTGCTCGTGTAATTGCAAATTTAGAAGTTTCAGCTGTCAACTATACTGAGGCCTGGAGACTGCTGTGTGACAGGTTCAGTAATAAAAGGCAATTAATTACTAATCATTTGAATGCATTATTTAATATGGAAAGTATACAGCGGGAGTCTGATAAGTCGCTTAGATTTTTAAGCGATAATTTCACTAAAAACCTCCGAGCGTTGAAAACATTAGGTCAACCTACGGAGCATTGGGATACAATGTTAATTCACATGTTAGCTGCAAAATTAGACTCAAATACATATTCAAAATGGGAAGAGCACAGAAATACTCTTCAAGAGTGGCCTACACTTGAAGATTTCAAAGAATTTCTAAAAAATCGTGCAGACATATTAGAAAACCTGTACCGATCTAAAAGAGAAAAACAATCTAATCACAGGTTAGAGCCTGTGACTAATAAAAATTCATTTAAACATGATAAAAACATAAAAACCTTCATGATTTCAGAAAAACAAGGTGACAACAAAGGTCGGCCGTGCGTCGTGTGCCGTGGTGATCACAGAGTGTACGACTGCCCAGCCTTCAAAAAGATGTCGGTCGACGAGCGCTGGTCGCGGGCGTCCACTCTGAGACTCTGCCATGTCTGCCTCCGCCCGGACCACGAGACCCGTCAGTGCAAGCTCAACGGTTGTCGTGTATGTAAGAGACGTCACAACACATACCTACACAACAACACACAAACCACTAACAATCTGTCTAGTGGGTCTAACACAGATCTAATAAGCCAACCCACCGACAGCGTTAGGGAGGAAGCTACTTCCTCCTCAACAATGGTAACTTCTGACAGTGCCGAGGTGCGAAACACCCTCACTGCTAATACTTCTCTCAACAGTAGTGAAGCATTGCTCTCTACTGCTCTAATTGAAATTGTAAATCCTGTCAACAATAAGAGAGAGACAGTCAAATGTCTCTTGGATAACTGTTCACAGTCTAATTATCTTACTGAAGCGTTGAGGCAACGCCTGCAACTTGACCTTCAGCCTCTAACTGCCACAAATGTAACGGGAATAGGAAATACCTCTCTGACCTATAAACCTATGAGGTGCGCAGCTCATATAAAATCTAAACTGACCAATTTCAATGCTAACGCAGACTTTCTTGTCTTAAATAAAATAACTGATCAATTTCCTAAAAAATATGTTGATATTAGTTACCTTAACTTACCGGCATCGATGAAACTTGCAGATCCAACCTTTAACGTTCCATCTCAAATAGATATGCTATTGGGAGTTGAATTGTTCTGGTCGATCGTTACTGGAAGGGCAAAAACATTGCAAGGTAGTAAGTGCACCTTTCTTATCCCTTCAAAGCTTGGGTGGCTTGTAGCCGGTCCGATAGAGGGCGCCACTGCCTATGTAAACTCATTAAACACAAGTACTCATTGCTGCATGTCTGACCTGTCTGCCCAAATGACTAAGTTCTGGGAGACGCAGGAGGTACCGCAAGAAGCGGACTTCAAAAATGGAGGTGAGTTCGATTCTCATCCCATAGAAAAACATTTCACAGATACCACATATCGCCAATCTGATGGCAGGTTTGTAGTGCGTCTACCTTTAAAGGATACGCCCGACTGCCTAGGCAACACATTTAACATTGCTAAAAAACGCCTATTCAACTTAGAAAAACGTTTCAGTAAACAACCTGAACTTAAAAAAATGTATACTGATTTCATAAACGAATATGAAAGTTTAGGTCATCTGTCGGAATCTAAGCAATGTTACAATGCTTATCACGTCCCTCATCACCCAGTGATGAAGGACAGTGAATCTACACGATTAAGGGCAGTCTTTCATGGCAGCTGCCCAACCTCCTCTGGTTATTCTATTAATGATATCCAGATGGTAGGACCTAACATACAAAACTCGTTATTTGACATATTGCTTAGATTCCGACAGTATAGATATGTGCTGTCGTCTGATATAGAAAAACAATATCGTCAAATCTTAATTAATGAAGCAGATAGACACTTGCAAGTCATTTTGTGGCGTGAAAACGAGCACCTACCTATTCGTTCTTTGACCTTAAATACTGTTACGTATGGCTTCGCCTCTTCCAGCTGGTTAGCGGCGCGTTGTTTGTGGCAGTTAGGGGCTGAGAGCAAGGATCCATTAGTTAAGACTATAATACAAAATGATTTTTATTGCGATGACTTACTGACAGGCGCAGATTCTGTAAAGGAGCTGCTTCATATACAAGCCGAGGTATCAAAGGTCCTAACCGCCGGTTGCTTTAACCTACGTAAATACCGCTCGAATTCAAACGAGTTATTAAGTTCTGATTCTATTAATCAAAATGATCATTTGGCATTGAGCCAATCTTGTCAAACACTTGGACAGGGCTGGCTGCCCAGCCAAGATATTCTAAACTATGCAATTAAGCCTTATGAATCTGATGAAAAGGTTACAAAGAGATCAATATTATCAAAAACGTTCCAAGTCTTTGATCCCTTAGGCCTGTTAAGTCTGTGCACAGTTAAACCTAAAATACTACTGCAAACCTTATGGAAAGAAGGCAAAGATTGGGACGAACCGGTTTCACCAGAAATCCAGCGAATCTGGATGCGATTCATTAAAAACTTACATCATATAAAAATGCTTAGTATACCTAGATTTGTGTTGTGCGATGCACCCTCCACAATAGAATTACACTGCTTCTCTGATGCAGCAGAAACTGCGTATGCAGCCTGCATTTATGTTAAAACAATTTCAGGCTCGGGTGAACAACAAGTACACCTACTGTGTGCGAGAGACAGAATTGCTCCAATCAAGAGAACCAGCATACCACGACTTGAATTGTCAGGTTGCTTGTTAGCTGCGCGAACATACGCAGCTGTAGTAAAAGCCTGGAGACGTCCTGTCTCTCGTGCAATATTCTGGACTGACTCTAGCTGCTGCCTGGCTTGGCTAAAAACTGATATTAGCAAATTAAAGACCTTTGTGGCCAACAGAGTGGCGGCTATAGCCAGTCTCACCCCAGGAGCTACCTGGAGACATGTACCTACCAAGGAAAATCCAAGTGACCTCGCAACCCGTGGCGTAGACCCACAACATGTCTCTGGAGCCGCTCTTTGGTGGCATGGCCCCGAGTTCCTACTAAAACCTGAAGCTGAGTGGCCAGACTTGAATTCTGTGCCTCCGGAGGTCTTGCCTGAAATCAAGGTAACTTCTATGCTTACAACTTTAGAACCTGAGCCATCGATCATTGATTTTGATAGGTTTTCAAAATATAAAAGATTACAACACGCCATGGCTTATGTGCGCCGTTTCATTAATAACTGTAAACCTAGATTACCTAAACTAACGGGATCGCTGTCGGCGCAGGAACTCGCAGACTCGCTACATACTTTAGTCAAAATTGCTCAACAACAGTCGTTTAAGTCTGAAATAGAAACGATGCACAAAGGTCACAGGTTGAGCCCTAAATCACATATCACAACTCTGTCTCCGTTCCTTGACTCTCAAGGCATCTTGAGAGTCGGGGGGAGGCTGGAGGCTTCTGATCGTAGCTACGACCAGAAGCATCCCATGTTATTACGTGCTAAACACACTCTAACCAGACTCATTTTTACACATGAACACATACGTCTCTTACATGCAGGGCCACAGTTGTTATTATGTTCAGTTCGAGACATTATATGGCCGGTCGGAGGCAGACATCTCGCAAGAAGCACGGCCCGCAATTGTGTCACTTGTAGGCGTATTTCTGGTCAAACTTTAAAAAATATTATGGGCAACTTACCCGAACAACGCACAAACACTGATTTTCCATTCACGTCAACTGCGCTTGACCTGGCTGGTCCCTATTTCATAACCGATCGCCGCGGACGTGGATGTAAAATTACCAAATGTTATATGTGTCTATTTATATGTCTAAGATATAAATGTGTACATTTAGAAGCTGTGAGCGACCTGTCTAAAGATTCATTTATGCTTGCACTTCGCAGATTTATCGCCCGACGCGGTAAGCCCGCGGAGTTGTTCTGTGATAACGGTAGAAACTTTGTAGCTGCAGCTAAAGAGATTAATGACTTTTATAAACTATATCAAAATGATATATCTGATTTTGCAGCTGGTCAAGGTATTAAATTTAAATTTGCGCCAGCTTACGCTCCTAACTTTAACGGCTATGCTGAGGCCGGTATTAAAAGTGCTAAATTTCATCTAAAAAGAGTATTAGGTACTACTCATCTCACATTTGAAGAGCTGTCCTCCTTGTTCACTCAAGTAGAGGCAATATTGAACAGTAGACCACTCTGTCCACTATCCTCCTCCCCCAATGACTTAGACCCCCTTACTCCCGGGCACTTTCTGGTTTTTAGGGCGCTCGAGTCGCTGCCGTCGCCGCCACTTGAAGACCGGAACCCACAACGCCTGGACCGCTACCTCAAGCTGGAGCAGCTGCGTCAACACTTCTGGAAGCGGTGGTCGTCGGAGTTCGTGTCTCTACAACAGCAACGCTACAAGTGGCGCGAAAGACAACGCGATCTACGCCTGGGAGAGCTGGTGCTCATCAAAGAGGAAGGCTTACCACCGCTGCTGTGGCGCATGGGCAGTGTAGTCAAGCTATACCCCGGCAAGGATGGCGTGCCGCGTGTCGCGGACCTCAACACTGCCAGGGGGCTCGTCAAGCGAGCACTCAACAGAATATGCCCGTTACCTATGCAAGAAAGGGATTCCTGAAAGATACTCTTTCAGCGCCCCGGAGTATGTTAACGCCTGGTAACACCGGCACCGGCGTTGACCAATCCAGGCGACCGTCGGTAGCCAATCAGAGGGCTCCGTGAGCGCGACAACAGCGCCCAGGTTGCGGGCGCTCGACACCACAAAAGCGGAGCACCGAGCCCAGAAATCCCTCTTTCCTTCTAACCACTGAAGCCGCCGCACGTGTCCTAGACATTAAAAAGAACCTCTCGATTGTACTTATCCATAAATAAAAATAGTAAACTATTAAAGTAGTTTAATTTACTAGAGGCTACAACATACATTCAAAAATTAAGAAAAAAGTTTTTTTTTCGCAAAAAATTACAAAAGTTGTATTATATTATTTTATGTTTCTTTTAACATCAAAAATGCGTGGTTAAAATCTTTCGGGTTATAAGAGCCCACGGTGTATGACGTCACACAATAAATATTTTTTAAGCTTTATAACTTTATTGTACAAACATGTCTAAACACAGTATCAATTGTATTGATAGTGATAATAAATGTTGGTTTTTCTTCCACCACTACCACTTCTCGTACTAATAGTGTAAAAAAAACACCACATGTACCTACTGAATAAAAACAACATTTAATTACCTTTTCTTAGAAAGATAGATATTATACAAAAACTGCATGTCACTGCTCGGCTTCAAGAAAAGCCTGAATGATGGACCAAAACATAATGGCCCGCAATACTTATCCTGGGCTCATTCTTGAATTCGGTAGGATTTTTTCAGGCACTTCAGCCTTTGCGTTTTCCATCTTTAAGAAAAGACCACCGGCATGAGTATTGAAAAGCAAATACTGCTTAGGTAAAAATGTTTAAATGTATGGAATGCAGATTTTTTTTTATGTGACGAAGGTGGACAACGGAGCTTTCAGCCCACCTGATGGAAAGCTGGAACTGAGGCCCATGGAGATATTGACTAAAAAATCGCCTATGCGCTGCCTACCCTGAGGACTTAGTGGATTGCCTCTATTATCTAAGCCAGTAATTACACTGGCTATCTTACCCCCACACCGACACAGCAGTGCAAACACTGCTATTTAGCGGCAGGATAACGGGTAAGACGGTGGTAGCTACCCGGGCGGACCCTGCACGAGGTCCTATCACCAGTAAATGTTTTGAGCTTTCTTTTTTGTAAAAAGTGGTGGGTTCTTAATGTTAAATAATCTTTGCCAGAATTGCACGAGGCTTACATTCAACTTTCCATAGCGTGTTAACTCAACCCGCAATTATCTTTAGTATTTTACTAAGCTTTATAATTTTCGTATATTTTTTTTTGTTTTCAACATACCTACTATATGCAGATCCTTATTTATAAATTAAAATAGCCAGCAAATATAACACTGAACTACCTATGCCAATGGTACCGCGTACATTCACCATAAACCTGTTTCCAATTCCCTAGAACCCATTTTAGCGTAGTGTAAAAGGGTAATTCTTTGAAAATATGTCTGCGGTCTTATTCATCTGTCCTATACAAAATGTATGAAAAAGACAGAGGAACAAAACGAAACTGCAGACATATTTTCCAAGAATTACCCAAAACCAATCTTAAATTGGACGCTCTTTCACATATTTATGCATAAAATAATTGTGAGATTATTCCATGTTTATGGACGGACAATATATGTAGTAAAACCAGATTACGAGACAGTGTCTAATTAATTGAACTACATTGAACTACCAATATTCAATTCAATTATTATGAATATTTGTAGATTTTGCGTTTGATTGCACCTTTTTAAGATTTTATGAAATATTATTTTCAGAAAGGGCAGTGATAAGGTGAAAAGTGTGTGTAGGTACCTATGTGAAGGTATTACGTATACCCATACGGTTGACCACTAAACTGCGAGCCCCGTTTATGATAGAATTCACACAACCAGTACTTACACTAAAGTATCGCTTATTTACAATAGATCCGACATGTTTTAAATTACTTGATGGTGTCATAAAGGGGATATAAAGTTTTTTATTTAAGTAGCTTATTTTCATTGCCCATTATTAAAAGAGTCAACAATAAGTGGCATGTATGTTTGTATATATTTTTTCTTATCTATAAAATTTAAATATAATTATTTAGTTAAGACCCAAAAGCAGGTACCTAGATGGATAATTCTTAGCTTACGGTACTTACACACTGAACGTCGAATATAGATTCCATAAGGAAAGGACACCAGTAAAAGATATTTAAATTATCTGGATACGTCGATACGTGTTTGAAACTTCTAAATAATTTAAACGATAAGGCAATTCCACGAACAGAAAGCCGTAAAAGGTAAATCAAACAACATACTTCAATAACACACCGAGAAACAAAGAAACATTTTTTCAATCGGCCAACTTTTACGATGCCAGGAGTAAGTACGGATTTCTGCAAAAGCCTCGCCTTTCTAACTTAGGAAATTTCACTTAAGAAACAAAAGTACTTCAATAAAAGAAGAACAATCATAAAAAGAGAGATGTAAGCGTGGTTCTTTAAAAGTGGGAGTGGGCTGGCACCTGTAGGGTTATTTTAGAGTCCCTTAATACTTGCCTATTATACTCGTAGTCAGATCAGAAACGCGCTGCGTTTACTCGCTTACTATAAAACTCGATGTCTAACTTGTTATTCATTATTTAATTAAATTTAGATAAAAGGCTAGTAAAGTATCAGACGAATATATTAAGTTTCAATTCTTACCCTTAAAAACACGTAAAAACATTCATTGAAACCTGACTTCCATGCAAGAAAACAAAAAAATGAATAAAAGAATACTTTCCTTATTAAACTATTATTTATACTCTCATTATACGAGTAGGTATACATTATGCGTCGAAATTCAGTTTAGATTAGTTTTGATTTGCGCTATACGAAAAATAAAGTTACCTGTTCTTATTATTTTACTAAGAATTAGCCACTCATCTTTAAACGAAAACATTACTAGTTTAACACCTGGTATATTTTTCATTCGCGCTAAAAATTCAATTTACTGTACCGCGGCGGGCGTTCGAGCGGGCGCCCAACGCATACCTAACTTTCAAACCCTCGTATTTTTTATTTTACGGCTATGCAAAATGTGATCTTAAATTATTGAAATAAGTACGCTAATTCAAAAATATATGAAGCGTAAAAGACTAGCTGGAAACAATTATTCTTTATAATTCTTCCCCGAGTTAATCCTGCTATCACTATTCGCCTGCCTCTGATTACAGAGAAAAACCATTCTATTTCAAAAATTACATAGTTGAAAATTATTCCACATTCGAAAAATGTATTGATGCAGTGAGTATTAATGCTGTTGTTTTTAATTAGTCTTATTTTACTGTCGGCAAATTGTGAAAATACTCGTATATAATGTTGTAAATCAGTCAAAGTTTTTTTGCGAGTAACTGGACCTATAAAACGTAAGTAGGATTTCTTTTTTACCGGCTATTAAACAAGAACATTAATGTACGAGTATGTATACTGTACCAAATTTCTTGAGTCTTAGCACCCCAAACTTGTAATGTTGGGGATGTGAATCCTACACGTTTGGGGAAATTTGCAGGTTGAGTTGCCAAAACAAATAAAGAGTTCTGGACTGAAGCGATAGAGGTTGGCTGGAATAACAGCTATTGTAAACGAGAAAAAGTTATTTGATAAATTCCGTCACAAGAAACAGCCAAGGGTAACACAAAGCAAACCAAGGGCAAGTGGTTCGGGGGTACCAAGAAAGAACGGAGTTCAGACGTGTTTGGTGTACTCTGCGGACGTCCAATGAAAGCAAGCAAGCCACGAACTTGACATTATATCACAGTATATTTTGGGCAGCTTTGTCACTACGGGCGACATTGGTCAATCATCGGCTTCCGTATCTTACCTATAGTTGGTAGTGACACGTCATACTTGGCTAGAGGTCCCGGCTTCAAATCCCAGTCGGTAACTAAGGGAGTGATGAAAATGGATATTTGTGAGTTAAGAGGGTTGTAAATTATTACAAGTATGTATGTTTACAGAAAGTATTATCTACGCCTACAACCAATTTTTATTTTCTAGTTTTTGGTGCAATAAAAACCGTTTAACTTAAGACTTTTTTCACTTATTTTATTTAGTGTATGGCTAAGTGGACCTGTGTTAGATTGTCAATGAATATTTGAAATCCAATTTATGAATTTTATTAGAAAATGTAGAAATTGTTTATTAGGATTGCTAGATTAACTATTCTAAGTTTACTTATTGTGACCGACGGTTTACTACTAAACCCTAAGCGTAACCCAGCAATCTCTTACGGCTATTATTTATTCTGAATTATGTTATGTATTAATTCCCACATTAAAAGAATGAAAAGCTCCGAGTGAACATCTTCGGTAAAACAAACATTTACTCCAAATGAAATGTTTGCTCAAAATGCTAAGTGAAATAGCAGCTTAAGGGCGCTACGCATTGATAATCAGAATTAATTCAAATTAAGTCTGACGACGCCTGGCTCTGAGTGATATTTTAACTAATGCCGTTTTCTTTTTTTGTCGTTTGGCAAAAAAACCTTATGCTTTTGTTATAAACCATCAGTCTACACTGAAAAAAAAATTGCTGTTAATCTGAGATAATATCAGTTGCAGTACAATTTGGATTTGCCAAACTGTATACATAATCATTATTTGTCACGAAATTGGGTTGTACCGTTATTTGCCGATAGTTATGTACCTAACCCACGTAGCTTTTGCAGTATATCTATCCGTATGCCACACGTACATTAATCGTAAACGAATTGGGCTATAGGTACATTTATTACGTTTACATGTACCTACATTAATGTTTATATTACGTCATGTACAGTCAGAAGCAGACATGCAATAGTATTTTGCGCTGCGAAGACCGCCAAATACCTATCTGACGCAATCTTATTTTCACTGACACATATGAGATATTGATAATACCAAAAAGGACAAGCAATACTTGCTACTATTAGCTTGCTAAGTTAAGAAAAGTTTATGAATAAGGGGGTTAATCTTTATATGCCAATATAAATATTGGCATCACGATATCCATAGAAAACTGAGTATAAAATACCAAGCTCGGAAAAATCTACCGTGAATCACCGTTAAGGAGTATTTAACTGTTAGCATGATATAAAATAAATAGCTATTTACAGTCCCAAAAAGTAAATAATGAAATGTTTATTTCGTTTCGTTTAGACACTGCCTGAGGCAAGGTACTTAATTTGTTCGTAATAAAATATTTTCCTCTTTCCTCAGTACCTAGCTTTCATTATTTACGTATTCTTGGCACTCTTTTATTAATATTGCTGTAGTGGGTTTTTGAAACCAATCATAAAATAAGACAAATTCAGTTTTGCGACACCATGCTCAGACTTAGTAACAGGAAATATCTGCACAGTATTTAACACATTCACTAACGGTAAGGTGCTTTGCAATTCTGCTAATAATTACCGAATTAAAATAGAAAAAAAACCGACTTCAACCGATTTCTCTAAGATTCCATCATCAAACCCCGACATGGTGCCAACGGAACCATCTCGGTTTGTTATGAAGCCGGTTAAAAAAAGAATTATCGACATCGGTAAATTAAAATGGGACCAATCGGAAAGCATCAGCTTTCAAAAAAAAAAAGAATCATCAAAATCAGTTCACCCAGTCGAAAGTTCTCAGGAAATATAAAAAAAACAGCCGAATTGAGAACCTCCTTTTTTGAAGATGATTAAAAATTCAGTTTTACTGGTTCTAACTACAGACACACTGATACACACACAGAGCACGGACCTCTTTAGTGTGTAACCTTAGAGATAGAGGCGGCCTTGGCTGTCATTTTCATAGAAATCGACCGTGTCAGGTAATTTTGACATGTTAATGTAAATAGTGTAGTGGTATGGCTCGATAATTTTATCGATAAGGTTATTAGATTAAAACCAACAGTTATTTGACTAAAAATGTTACTTGAAAAAAGCTATTCAAACATTCTCATTTTTAAAATCTCACTAAAATGATGTCGTTATGAATGATATAAAAACAATAATTATTTGAATGTATATTTACAATAAGTACCTACTTACATTAAGTTGTTAGCTTTAAGGTTAAAGTTAAACAACAAGTGTTAAGGGTAAGGCTAGACAGAGGTTAAACAACAGGCGGTCTTAAGACCGCCTGTTGTTTAACCTCTGTCTAGTTATATATGTTACCTTTGCATGGGTTTGTTTGTTCAAGGTGTGCAAACTATATCTACATATATTACGTTATAAAACGCAAAAAGAAAATGTAGGTATATCATAGGTGCTTAAATTAAAATTGTAACTATAAATGGGAACTAAAATTAAACGATCAACTGTAAGGAGTTTAGATGGTTAGGTAATTTAGGTATTATATATGAGGACAGATTAACTAGATGTATAAATGTATAAAGATATTTTTTAATTCGTAAATTGTACCGTTTTACGTTTTCTTGAAAGATTATCAGATGGGTTACTTGGGACAAGAAACACCTGGAAATTACATACTTAAATTAATATGTATTAACAGATAACATCAGAAATCCTTTAAAAGGTACTTTACTTTTAAAACATAATAAAATTATTTAGCCAAGCTAACTTACCTTGTCAAACGCAGGATGGAGTTTTAAAGTTGGACAGGCATTGGATGACAATATAGATCTTGGATTTGTTTTTACAAAACAGTCATTTTGGAAGTGGTCCGAACAAATTGTGTCGTGTTTTTGCGGAAACCAGTTCAACTTTCCAGTCGCCGTTATCCAGCGTTCTCTGACACATGGTTCTATAGGAAATCTAAAAATTAAGTCAGAATTTCTTAAACTATATGTTTTTGTATAGTTGCTTCATTGTTTGCACTCTAGATAAATATTATATTATTGCTAAATATAAATAAATAAATAAATGTTTGGGGGACAGTCTCATACAAATCAACCTAGCCCCGAACTAAGCAAAACTTGTACTATGGGTGCTAGGCGACGATATATATATGTACTTAAATAGAGAAATACACAGAATTATACTTACTTATACATAGGAAACGTCCGTAACTCGGGAACAAATTTTGAATTTCTACTAACACCGTTTAGTTGTAAGAGTTTACATAGACTATCGATAACAAATTCAGCGTCGTGTCCTTCACTATGTCTCTCGCCCATACTAATTTTATATTGAATTTAATATAACTTCTTTTACTTACCTGTGATAGGAAACGTTTGAATTTTGTTTATTAACGTACGTAGACTGGTTCCTGCACCAGATTACAGAGCAATGTGGCATTCTTGGTATATTTTTATAGTTTATATACCCATGACGTCCCGAGAGGTACTGACAGCACATATGCGTAAAACGCATATGCGCGGCACGGGTTTTGTCTGTCACGCCGTCTCTCTATAGGCACCCTAAGAGTTCCAACCTCCTTGGATACACAGGGAACTAATACAATTAATTAGGCTTTATTAATAACAATACTCTCTTAAGTTAACTGATAGCAATATAGGATTGTTTTCCTGTAAAACATATGCAACGTAACTTAACATTTTCTCGCATGAGCACAGACTACACAAAGGATCAAAGCACAGCACATTTTAATAATTTCCGCGTGACGAAACGCAATCCTCTTATTTCATTTGTCACGGCGGTGAGAACGATGTCCGTCGACGGTGCTGACAACGCACAATCTGTCACGCGGGGTGGAGCGACGCGATGTTCACTTGTTTGTCGCCATTACGCTGGCTGTTCGACATGCTTGACATGTGATAGTTGCATTGGTGCTTACAGATTTTTTTCCCATTTTATTTTAGTTTGTTAAAAGCTTTCGATTAACACTTGCTCCACTGACGTAGAGGCTTAACGTGGCTTTTAGCATTCGACTCAGGAAGACTACAGTACTAGTATTCTTTGATCTGTGCTACAGTGCTTTTTGTTGCACGTGAGTAATTTACAGTAAGCATCAGCGTTTACGGTTAACTGATACGTTTTTTTTTTGGTACCTATTATTAAAATAAAATAAAACCGTTTAACTTAAAACTTTTTTACTTATTTTTAACTTCTGCTTTTACACATTAGGAACCAATGATTTAATAAGAAATACTATATTTTGATCAGAGAATAAAGATTGATGTATTTTTAATACAAAGTTATGTATAAAAATGTATTGTATATTTTTGTTGTTTTATTTACATTCACAATTCACAATAACGTAGGGCAAGAGAAATTAATAACGTGCTCATCTCAGATGACATGGCTTTTGTAAATTTACCTTAATTGTAGTGTATTTTTAAGTGTAGGTATAGTGTAGTTTAGCCTAAGTAAAATTTTGCGATACCCTTGCAGGTTTCATGTGTTCTACTCCTAACTGTAACATCGTATGTACCATGATTGCAAATAAATAAATAAAGAATATGAATAAATGTATTTTCTATAATGTCTACTCTATGGATATTAAATGTTTGAAATAGTAGTTATTTGTTTTACTAGCGAGCAAAGTGATTGTTTAACTCTCGTGCTAATAATTGAAAGTGAGCTTATAATTCTCCTGATCCTGGTAATATTAAGACGCGAGTAAGTAAAAGATTCCGAAAATTGAACCACGAGCACAGCGAGACGTTAAAAATTTGGAATAATTGCATTTGGACTTGCACTTGGAAAATTGGACTTTAAATAACATGCTATTTAGGTACATAATATATGATCCAAATAAGCAAACACGAAGACAAAAAATAAAAATGTAAAATGGAAGAAATGAATAGATGGAATATTGGTCATCGAACGATCAAAAATCGTAGACGCTTTATTATTACTAGTGATTTCACTTTGCATAATTCAACCCCAGCCCTTGTAACAAAGGAATTATCACATACCTACAGCTGTCTCCGTGCAGAAATACTCCAGCCGAGGAAGTATTTGTAAAGGAGTTGAGAGGCCTATTTTTCTTAACTTTGCATAGGGCCTGCCTAAAGGCGCAAGACTGATGTGTGCCGCTATCCGCCGCTTACGCTGCCGTTTTTCTGGCTTTGTGGATCAACATACGAATCCTCAAAAACCTCTACCTTTCGTAACCGGCTTATGTTTATCGAATCGTACAGAAGCCCCTCCTAGGAAAGACTAATAATACCTCCATTGAAGGTACTCAACCCATCTAAGATTAAATAGAACTTTACTCACCATAGCACCATTGCCAGTGAATAAATTATATCGCTGAAACAGGTACCTAAGTGAATCTTACCAAGTATTTCATTAGAAGCAAATCGCTTCCAAACTTGGACCCCAGCAGAGTAAAAGCAATTAATGAATCAGTTTCAAAGTAAATGAATACAAGAGAAATAGGACCATAATAACGAAGTTTCTTTTGTATTTCGTAACAAGTAGGTATAAGTTACGTAACTGATTTAAACCATTAATGAACTTCATTTTAATACCCTTCTGAATAATTATAGCGTGACTTTAAACAATTCAGTGTGAATCGGTCCTCCTCGTAATAAATACAATCTCAAGGGAGCCACATAAAGGAAGGCCTCCTAAACATATGCACGAATATGTACGACGTCTTTAATTTGGCTGATAATGATGACCATGACTATAAATCAGTCGCTTAACTTCAAACCCAGGTAAATCCATTCTGTTGAATTGAGTAGAAGTTTACAGAAAAACTAGGCAATTGCAATTAGACATGCACTCTATTGGCAGAGTGGATTTACCCGGGTTTGAAGTTAAGCTACTCAAATTTAATGTACTCGTACTTTCGCAATACTTACAATCTGTTCATCTGAATAGTTACATTTCTTGTACTATCAGCAAAAATGAGGTCTACCAATTTCGACTCTTTTCAGAGGTAATTAATTTGAAAAGAGGTAGGCCATTTTTGGTTGATTGTACCGAAAACACAACCGTAGAATAGGCCTGAAAAATAATTAAGTACTCTAACTTTGATTTTTATTTAAAAGTTTCTGAATCTGACCTTCAACGGAATACCAGTATCTATAATTTTGTTAGACTCATCATTATCATATTGGCTGAAAACTTCCACTGCTAAACAATTTCCTCTAGGTTCTGCGCCGCATCCAGCGGACCCCTACAACCTTTACCAGGTTATCATTTCACGTTGCCTGTCCACGCTGCGGCTTCCGCTACGTGGCCGCCACTCGAGAACCTTTCCACTCCAGCGGCCATCGGTTCTACGCACAATGTTCCCCGCCCAGCCACCCCCGCCTCAATTCGGAGAGCTAAGTGGGTTACTTTGCTGCGGATGGCCTCATTTGCTAGAATATGTCGTCGGTTGACAACCAAAACTCACTAAGTAACAGATACCTACTTGAAATAGAGATCGTAACTGGGTCTCCCTCGAGATCCCTAACATCGTTTGTCCTAAAATCACTTGCCCGAACTGTTTTGCACTAATGGGCATTAGCCCTATCGATCAGTTGCAATAACACTCATTTTCCATAATGTAATGATTGTCCTAAAACTCACTTGCCCAAATAATTTTTTACCATAACTGTTAAAAACCCTAATGTTATTTTCCATATTCTTCGAAATCCCTAATAACGTTTCACCTCATGTCATTTAGCCTAAATGTTGTTGTCCTAAGAGACAGAAGCCCTAGCGATCAATAGCCATACCTAACGATATTTAATCATAATGTCGGTAATGGTTACACAATTTTTTTTTAATTTTAGAGAGATATTGGCTCCTAAGTAAAGCAGCGCCTCCTGGCAGCGTTGCATAGATGTATAGGTAAATGCTCTTTGCTAATTATTATTGATCTATCTCTGGCAGAGATACAGGTAAATTACAGGATATTTCAGTTGCTGTTAGAGGGTTACCCAGAAGCATATTCCCAATTAGTATTGCCATTCATTTGAACGAGAAATAAACTAGTCTTGTTTTCATGTGCCTATTAAATTGTAAGTATAATTATGAATGTCTACCAACACCAGTATCCTCTCAGTTACTCAAAGATTTGCTGGTGGAGATCTCTTAAGTTTGCCTTTGTACAATTTACAATTTTTTTTAGTAATTTATGTTATGATCTGTTCAATAAAGTGTGCATTAAAGTCGACATCAATAGAAGTTGTAAACAATATAAACAAACTGTTCAAAGAAATATTCATTATAGTTTTCATGGATAGGTAATGTAACGGTAAGAGCAGTTTAACCTTTTTGACGCCACGTCAAATACAAGAGCTGTCATTCACGACGTCAACAAAATGTCAAATCTGAAATTGAATTTTACGCACATGCGTGTAGTTCTATATTGTTCTATAGACTAAGACTTATAAATCGGTCTTTGGCGTTGAACCTGCGGTGCCAATATATTAGTCGTTGGCGTCCAAAAGGTTAAAATTTTGCAGTAGTTCATGACTTGGATTGGAAATTAAACACATTGTGAATACAAGATATGTTTACATTGTTCGCAAGTTCTATCGACGGCGACTTTACTACTACTACTGTTGGTCCAAGTCAAAACAGTACCACGAACAAAACATCCGAAGAAGAGGTAAGGGATCTCTTAGGCTTAGCGCGCGCCTATTACTTAGTCTGCAAGCGCAGGGGAGGGGGCGGTCCAATTAACGCACGTATTAACGCTGGCTCATGGCCGCGCGCTAAACGAAACGTGTCATACAGTAGGCTAGGGGGCTACTATTTATTTATTTATTTTTATTTATTATTCCAATAAGTTTCACAGCATTACAGTAAAAACCAAGTCACTGTGAACTAAAAATTTACAAAATAAAAATAACTTAAAACTAGCTTGATTTAGGCGACGTAACGACGTGGCTCCGTTGCGTCGTCTGATCTGGCGTAGGATTCGGCAGATTGCCTCGGAACTGCCGAAACACGACGTCCTTCGGCCAGAAGTCAGCACTCGCGATGGTGTCCTGCAGCGGGCGTGGCACGCGCACTATGATCTCAGTGTGTGTCTATGATACTGGCTTTTATGGAGGAATGCGATGTAGATTTCTAGCCAAACCGTGAACATTATTCGATTCAAAATGCTAATTTTAAAAGTAATTAACTTTCTAAGTAAAGTTAATTGAGAAGCAATGTAGGTACTTCAAAATTAATCGTTAATTTGCACTTGACAATCACAGATCGCAGCCACTCACAACGTTTGACAACTAAGCAGTACACGCGTTACATTGATCGTTCGGAGGAAATAAAATTAATTATACGGTCAATTTAATTATTTGTTATGTTAATACTTGAAAACGATTGCTAGTAATGCGTATTATTACCCATTTTTGTAAAAGCCGGGGTCATGGAAACACAGTGTATGCGATTCACTTTAAGTGTGGTTTGTAAGTTTTTGACAGTTATTCTATGGAACTGAGACATTGTGATTCATCTGCGGTCCTAAACTGAATCGCATTAGTAGATCTTAGTAGCCCCCAGAACAGAAGTTTCTAAGATACTTAACCATTCCCACACTTCGAGCAATTATCAACAAAATCACCAATATCTACATGATATTGCATAATGTAGGTATGGATGAAGTAATTATATTTTATTGCTAGTAAATTATATTTCAACTTACAAAAACGACAATTTTTTTTCCTAATTTTGTAACTCGGTCTTTAATCAGTCTATCGGAAATCAGAGAATCAGATCTATGTTTAAAGTTTCTAGTCGCGTTCAAAACTGACTACTCGGTATCCTCACTATGAGAGGATTGTAGGAGCGCATACCTTAAATGCAATGCCATGCGATTCACAAATTGTAGATAATATCTACAATATCTACATATGTAGTACCGAGACTACTGCCTCGATGAGAGTTGTTCAAGCATTTGTCGTAGGGCCAAAATAAAAGACTGGTCTAACAATCTCAATCATAACTTCATTATGACATAGTTTTTCAGGGTTTCAAAAGGTGAACTCTAGAATACCAGACGTAATTATTTTTTTAGCTTACCAATTATATTAAAATATTATCGAACCGGGTTACTCATACTCACGTATTTAAGTAGATGATTGCTGTTTCGATCCATTAAGAGGGTCCTCGTCCGGAGCACCCTCGGCCAAAGCCCGACGTGTACTGCGGGCCTGCGCCCTGCTAGAACGGGTCCTGGCCGCGGGCGGTGGTGGCGGGGGCGATGCAAGGAAAGATCTACCCTCAGTGTTACTTTTGTCATGCACAACTTAGGCAGTGGATTCGCCGGTTTCATAATATTTTAGTATGTTTGAGTCTCACGTTAGTTGTAATTCTAAGCTTACCATGTAGTGTCAATTATTTTATAATTATGTTGTTCAATAATCAGGGCTAGGTGATTTATTTCCAACCTGCTGTTTCAGAGTGCTGTGGCTCAGGGCGAGTATAATTTGAACGCGGATCATGTCGCGCTAGCGAGCAATCCGAGGGCGTCTTCTGACGGGATTTGCTTAAATATTTAGCCGCTATGTTGATCCGTTTGATTCCAAATGATATTCTACTATTATTATTGCCTTATCTCAGCTTACTTGCCTAACGGGTTTAGAATATTAAATAATTGCTAGGGAAACTGTTAGTCGAGTCAAATTACCCCTTTCACGGTACGTGTTACAATGCGTACATACTTACTTATTATTTGTAAATTATACTTAATCTCTAACTTAATAATTATCATAATGTGTAACTTGATCTTATGAAGACGTTTAGGAGTAATTAGAGCATACACAGAGTCCTGTTAGGTACGACGACGAGCGAAGCGAGGAGGAGTGTTAGGTGAAACTGCGACCATACAACGCACGAGCCGAGCGAGCGAAGCGAGCGTGCCGCGGCAGCGGCCGGCGAGTGCCAGAACCGACTCTATTGTTATTCCCTCGGCATTGCGTTCCCTCATCAGTTTCATCTAAATTACTATTTCGACGGCCCCTACGTAAGTTGTCGTAACTTGAAATTTGGGTTTTTCTTTTTATTTCATAAAACATTATATCTTTTAGCAATGTTTCCGTTCCACGAAGAAAAAATTAAAAAAACCTATTACAAATAGGTTTTTGACACCCGAAAACTATCGTAACTTAAAAAAGCACCGTCGTATACTGTAGTAAGTGTACTTACGATAGTTAATACGGGGCGGCCACCCGCGCTCGCGCAGCGTAAGTGCCAGTTACGATCTTATACGCGGTGGGGCAGAGGTTTTTCAAAAGCGATAATTTTTTACCAAAAACTAATAACTAGATGAAACAAAAATGGATAAACGATAATATTTTTTCGATGAAAGTAAGACACTACATTGGAAACAAACTCAAAGTAACTGCGAGACCAAAATTAATTTTCGAAACGGCCGTTGGAGTTAAACAAAATGTAGTCTGAGATGAAATAAAAGACGGTTCAGAAATAAAAATGATTTAAAAACACTAAGCAAAGTTAGCAATCTGTTCGAGTTCACTCAGAAATCAGTTGGGAATTTATTAGTATGGATGCTGACAATTTTTTAATAATACCGGTGAATACTGTAGTATGTTATCACTTACCACAACTTACTTCGGAGTTGAAGATCGGTGTTTTGTCTTAAGTTTAACATACTACTATTTACGTAGGATTTTATTAATTTTTTTGTGTTGTATGTGTACTTGAGACATTTTTCGTCGGATTTTTTTTTTAAATTTCTATTGTAAGTGATATTTAAAACAGTATGCGCCGGATCAAATACAGAGTTACTACAATTTACAATTATAATGTCGGCGTATTACAATATTTTTTGCTCATTATACAAGTTCACCGCTTCTTTTTGAACCAAACGATAAATAAATGCAGAAGTCATTGTAATAAAACGGCATTTTTTGTGATAGTGACGACGACAAAACAATCATATCACTTACATTATTAAACACTGCAGCAGTTGGTGGGTTCATTTATGAGTATTTAGTCATCATTCATCAGTGAAATCATCGTCTGTAGTTCGAAGATTTGACTGCTGACTGAATGAAACCGCCAACAGCTGTAGTATCTAATCATGAAAGCGACACGACTGTTCTTTAATAATATAATTACGTTGAAAAACGCTTGATATCGATCTCATAATTATGATGTAGTTGAAGCTGAAGGCATTTTTGTTAATTGATTTTTTATTATGTCTTTGCACTGTGGGAGAAGTCATTAATCTGCCATGTCTTTAATTATAATTTCAAAACTACGTTCCTAATGCTGAATGATAGACTGTTTTTGTGTACTAACTAAATGCACAAAATTATAATAAAACGGCTCAACTCATGAATATTCGGTAAATATAAAAACTGGATAATAAACAGATGAGCACCAAGCGGCTCGCTGAGCCCGTTGAGATTAACGGGTTGAGGGTGGTCTTGCGCCGGCACTGATGCCATGTCCGACTGCGTGCGGGTTAATGTCACTGAACACTACGTAACAGATGATAAGCACACGAAGTCACTGCACAAGCCCATCATTATTAGCTCGGAGATTACCGGCTTCTATGCCGTTGGCTCAGTCTAGCCCCCATTCCGATTAAAATTACTCTTAATCGCTCTGTATATCTTCCGTGGCACGTAGCATCTTTACCTTACCAGCATCCTCGCTTTATCAAAGCGTTTAGGAAATGCAATGTGCCTGTATCGTATGCGTCCACCACAGCCGAGCTATATCTATCTTCCTGTCCTTGACACTTCGAATGTGCTCCGAGTCTTGTAGACCCATTACGTCGTTCCTTACCGAAGTCGTACAGTATCTCATAAACACCCGAACTGCCAAGTGAATTTCCGTCCTTTGGAGATCGTAAGAAGTACTCATATTGGTATGAGGACGCAAAATGGTCTTAATGCTACGCCTTCGGCGTAATAGGCGTCCAATTCCGTTTGTCACTCCTGTAATATGAGGCAAGAATTATGGTGCCCTCTCTACTGTGTTGTGATGTCGAAACGTCCCTGAGCTCCTTGTACGCTGACTTTGTCTCCAACCATATCTGTTCCTCTCCAAGCTCTCCAACGTCTCGTCTCGTCTGACATGTTGCAACATTTGTAATAGTTTAGATAACAGGAGGTAATAAAAATAGGAGATGCCTGTTTCCAGCAGTGGACCGAAATAGGCGAATGATGTGATGTGAATAAAAGATATAAACTCATTTCGCATGTATTGTGAATCACAGAACCGCGAGGACAGGTTTGCGAGATAATGGTATAAGCCAGTTAGCAGGTAGCTTTTCTATAGACTTTTTGTGACAGACGATCATTCTGACCTAGCATTAATAACCCAGCAAGAAAACGAAGTGTCTCACCTCTCTCCTACCTCTCTCTTAAATGTGAACTTTATTCTGGGATGCATCTCATTAAGATCGGTTAGTAACATATCAACAACTCTATCAGGAATTACAGCAAAAACGTCATCCACATTTTGTAACCAGCATCTCGGCCTTTTCGAACAACTCTTGAATGCCCTCTGCTTAAATGTATCCATGAAAATGTTGACCAGTACCAGAACTACATTATAAGAGAACTCTTTGCTTCAATCTGCAAATAACACTCCCCTTGCCAAACGGAATAGCAACTATTCAGGAAATGTTCGATAAATTTGCTTTTAGAGCTACAACATCTTTAATTCTTTTTATAGTTTCCAATACTCGCAAACAATGAAGCTACATCAAACTCAACTACATAGTCTCGTCTTCATTCAACACGACATTTTACAAAAACTGTACAAAAACACTTTACCTGATATAATTTTCATAATAAAACATACAAAAAAACTATTCACTGGCTTAATTTTCTCAAAATATTCCATCAGGGTTCCATAAAAATACTATTAAATTGTTTGTTAAATGGCATAATATAGTAACTAACAAAAAGTTTTTATAATGTGTCCGCAAAATAATGTTGTAAATAGCAGATACGACAAAACTTACACGCATAATTCCAACGTATCTTATAGTATGTATTACTTACGATCAATGACCATTTATGACCACCGGCGTAAAGTGAAGTAAGTAATACATACCACAATTTTTAGATTCTCTTCTCCGTCATATACTGTCGTAAGTGCAATTCCGGCAAAAATATGAAATATATCAGAGAAGTAATTATATCACTATAAAGATAGTATCTTTTTTATTGATTATGCCAATTTTCAAAGCAATCCATTGAACTATGTGACTATCGTACACATTTCAAACTTTAAAGTGCTCTCCTGTAAACTTGCCATTTTCAACTTACGACAACTTACGTAGGGGCCGTCGATTTAGAACTCGACTTTTAATTGTTTATCAACATTAGTATAAAACCCCGTGTAAGCTGTTATTAAAAAAACATAAACATACCTATATAAAATTCGCCCCAAACTATACCCAAAAACATTGGTAATTATTTAGTTAACTAAATGCCAGCTAAACCATAAACCACATGAAAATATGTATTATGAAAAGTTCCAATTAAAAACCAAGCCCAAAGAAAGAATTGCCAACCATTTAGTTGGGAAATGAAACGACTTCATAAGATTCAATTGGAACATGTTCTTTCGGCGAAATGACTTTATGCGAAAAATTGGTTGCGATGTAATATTCGTACAAACAATTTTCGGAGATGATTTAGAGAACCCGGTATATTATATCGAAGTTTGTCAAAATTGCAAATTTTCTTAGTCAACTCCATTGTACAAGTAAGTGTCCGGTGCTTTTGTTGGCAGTCCTAAAAGATGGCACCTCAGTACAAGTTTGAATGTCACATATTGGGACATTGAAAATATTAACACTCCTAATAAATGTCAGCATGTCTGAAAATTATGCAAATAATTTAGATATAAGCTAATTATTTCAAAATTGGGACATTAACTATTAGAAGCACATACATTTATCATCGTTTAAATGCCCTTATAGTTGATTTTATCTTATCGATGGCAAATCAAGCTATGATGACGATTATTGGTACAGCGTCGGGTACTAGAACTTCCACCTTAATACGCTTCCACAAGGTATTACGATAGGTACTTATTAAATAAATACGTGGTAATACATTGTCAGCCTCCGTAGCCTAGTTGATAGTGAACCTGCCTACGAAGCTGGAGGTTCCGGGTTCAAATACCGGCGGGGGCATTATTTGTGTATTTATTTATCACAAATATTTGTTCCTTGGTCGTGGCTGTCTATGTAGGTATATGTATATGATATAAGTATCTATATGTTTGTATATATCTATTATAGATATCGCCGCGTATTACCCACATCACAACCCTCAATTGAGCTTCCTTTGGGACTTGGGACTAAGTCGAATTGTGTAAGATGATATGTCCGAAGATATTTTATTAGGTACATTGCAATATTGGTGGACATTTTTATAACAATAGTAAACTACATGCGCTTAAAATCTTTAATTTATACATTACCAAATAATCCCGTGAATTCAAATTAATACAATCCACCCTTTTCATTAAACGTAACCATGTAAAACGGTAATTTCGTTAAATAATTGTTTCCATAGTAGTCGTTACCGTTTATTAAGGGCCATAGATTTCGCGGGTCGCCGGGGCGAAATTACCCGGGCATTATTCTTAAATTATTGCCACTAATATGTCGGGGCTCGGGTCTGACGCCGAGTTTTAGTGACGTCTCGAATACCTTCGCAGTCATTTTGCGTTTGGCTATGTAATGTAATGTGACTGTGAGCGCTCATGTCACAGACTCACACACTTGTTATTTTTAAAATACCTACTTAAGGTAGGTATTAGTGTTTTAATTTGTATTTATAAGTAACACTTTTAACTTGCATCTGTGATAAAAAGGCCGTATGTATGTTATGCTAGCATTAAATTATAATACCGGATAAGTTTTTTTTTGTAAAAATAACAAAAAATTAAAAGTCCAGTAAATAATAATGGTAGTTATAATCAAATTAATTAGTTTCAACAGTTATCCACTACGGGGATACAATGCTTAATTAACTTATTTACATCAGAGGCCGGGAAAATGAGGATTTCCGGCAGAATTGTATATACGGATAGGAATTCGTTTTCACGCTGAGGCATGTATAATGCTTTTCACATAGAAAAAAATAAAAAAATCAATGTTGTCGAAATTAAAAGTTACTTTGTAGGCCTAGGCCTGAAACGTGGTATGAAATTCCTTTTTCAATTCCAGTGAGTTACTGCGCCCTACAAGCGATACTTTAGAGTCTATTTTAAGGAACGTAAAGGCATTTTATTGCATGTTTGAGAAAACTAAATTTAAATGTCAGCCAAGGATCATTAAGATGTAACACTTATATGTAAATATTATTAAATATAGACTATAAAATGTATCGTCAAGTAACCAGTTTTCCAATCCTGTCAGAATTACTTCAAATGCTTAACATCAGCCGAAAGATGACTAAGTATTGAAGACTAAAATTTCTCTTTTTGAGTATAAATGAGCTCAACTAAAAGTATATATGTATTTTATTATTGTCAACTTCAATAAATTACAAATGTTATGATGTTTCGTAGGTTTAGGTACCATCTGATGGAATTAGTTAGTTTCTAACACTCCACTAAGCAGCGACATGTTGGCAACATTTCGGGGAAGTATATATCCCATCAAAAACATAAATGTCAATTGAGAGCCAAGTTCAATATTATTATATCACTTTTTGTCATTTAAGACACCAACCAAGGCATATATTGGAATATTGAACAGCAGTGTTATTCACTAAGAAAACCGCCTTGCTATCAGCGCTGTGTCAGCGCTGAGGCAGCGTCGAGCCTAAAAATGGTATTCACTAATGTGCTTTAAACGACACTAGCGCTCGGCGACGAATGCGGCGTGAGCTGTATGCTTAGCCAAGTTGCCAAGCGCTAGCGCTTAGTAGCGTATCGTAGTTTTCCCTCTCTGTCACTCTTTCATATTAGAGCGACAAAGACAGTTAGCTGCGCTTGACGATTAAGCGCTAGCGATTGCCAACTTGGCTAAGCATCCTGGAACTACACTGCGTCGAGAGTTACCGCCTACAGTTCGACGACGAGGTGTTCTACGTTAGTGAATACCGTTTTTCGCAGCGCTGCGCTCGACGTCGAAGTGAAGGCTGTCTCGTCGTCGAGCTCGTTGATGAACGCAGCGTCGAATGTGTGAATAAGAGAATAGCGTAGTTGGGCTCTCATTTCACATTTATGTTTTAAGTCGGCCAATCAACTTATCGATCGACACTATTTTGGCCCTTACGGTCACGCAGGTGACAATTTCATCAAGTTTGCTTCTGTGAGGCCTCACATAAGTTCACATCGATACATTATGTAGGTATGTATTAAATTATAACAGTATTAATACCAAATGGTTTTTGTTAAGCTACCGTATTTTCCTACGTTCACGGGGTTTAATTGTTTAGGTAAAAACTATAATAAAATAGTACAAGTTTCCGATTCAATTCTTTGCATATACACGGTGTTACGTCAGCATTCCGAAAGATTTTAATGCTGGATTCCTGACCATATTTAGAGTCTTTAATGTTACATAAAATTTCCTGGATTCGGCTTGGTTTCAGAGATAATCAACCTTTTTTCGAAATAAGTTTTTCGACGTAACTCGTCATTTAACTTCTTTTGGATTACAATGCTACCACAATGGCCTGACAATCAAAAAATACGAATAGACTTGACGAAATAACCTCTACCTAAAAAAAACGATTGAAATAAATAATGAAATAAAACTATGAAAACGTAATATTTTCTTCGGTTACCGCGAGGATTACTCATGAAATAAAACTATGAAAACGGATAAACTCGCGTATATTAACTAATTTTAATTACATTCCGACGTTTCAAACACTTTACAGGGTTCGTGGTCTGCGGATGACTGACAATGGAGGAAATTTGATAGATCTACCTCCATCAAAATAAGAAAGATAAGTACAAAACTACCCACCAAAGAAAAATTACTAAACCACAGACAATAAATTTTAAGGGTGGATGTACATACAAAATTTGTAAATTAAGCTAGTTATTCATTACAAATATTTTCAGAATGAAGACAAGAGACAAAATAAATTATCTACGCCGGTTCTATCCCTACGCCACTGCCTGAGAAGTATTTCCTTCCTTTGTATGATTGTATTGTTAGGAAGGTATCCCAAAATTGGGACCGGCAAGAAACTCAGCGGGACAACTCTTTTCAAAAAACATTTGTAGTACATCTTAAGATCATCATGCATTAAACCGAAACATACAATTTTGATTAATAAGGAAATTTAAAATAATTTTGAAAAAATTGTGCCAGTACTAGAAAGGGGTAATGGTCAAAAATAAATAATTTAAACAAATTGTTGTTATGATAAATAAAAGTACTGGAAATGTTAAAAAGTATTCAAATCGGCCTAAAAAAAAAAGAAAAAAAATTTTTTTTGGTGGAATTGACATTAGGTCTCATAATATTTTTTATTTATTTTGATGTCTAGAATGCATAGTTAAAATCTTTCGCAATGCTCGCGTAACACCGTGTATGTTATTACTAGGGGTCGGAACTGTAGGTTTAAAACTTTAATAAAACAAATCCACAAAATATACAAATTAGATACAGATTTTTCAATAATATTCGTATTTTTCTTGGCTGAAGTGTTCCCATATATATGTCATTTTAAAGTTTAATTAAAGTTTTGCACCCATAGTTCCGACCTCTAGTAATTACCTATCTGCAGGCCAAATTCGAATCTATTTACCTACTACGTAATCTGGAACTTGGCGTTTTCATCTATTGGTCAAGCACTGATAAATATTTTTGAGGTTACTACCTAAATAGCCGATTGAGATGTGTTTATGAAATTCGGATCATATTTGGCGTCAGTGTCCATCGATGAGCTAAAGATACGTTGGCGAGAAATAGTTTTTGAGTTAGGTATCAGGAAGTCAAAAGTGGCTCCAAATGATTCATGTAACATTATACACGATGCTTAGCACATGATTGGCGCGACAGTATCTCGCCACGAGATAGTCTATCCGTCCCTCTTTTGTTAATATAGCTAGTTAAGGACGGGAGATCTATCTCGCGGCGACATACTGTCGCACCAATCATATGCTAAGCCTGCTGCTGCTCGCCAGTTCTGTCGCTTGAACTTGGCTTGATACGCTACCGCGTGTCTAAATGCGCGGGTCTCATTTACTGCAGATGCTTGATAAAGTTGTGAGTGCCGATGTGTGTCGCGGCGAGCGCGGTCGACACTCCCTCCCGGTCGTTGCCTGTTTACACTCGTCGGAACTGGATAAGAAGACTAAATATAATATTAGCGGGAAAAAAACGAGATGTATATTTTAGAACCTTCGATATACTCGTTATGTAGTTGTACTCAATATTTCATATAGTTAACAACATAATATTTTGAGGTTAATCCATTAACAAAGAATTTATATACCGAAGGAAGAAAAAAAACGAAATTAGAACCGTTTTTTTTGTATGGGGAAAAAACGGGTATCCCATCCCAGCAGTGTTATTCACTAAGGAAACCGCCTTGCTGTCAGCGCTGCGGCAGCGTCGAGCCTAAAAATGGTATTCACTAATGTTCTTTAAACGACACTAGTGCTCGGCGACGAATGCGGCGTGAGCTGGAACTACATTGCGTCGAAAGTTTGACGTTTAATGTATGAACTTCGTATTCTCTAACGAAAAACAGCGACGAACTCGCCCACAAGCTCGCTCACAGCCTCGATTCCTAATGTCAAATCAAACAGCTAGGATTTTAGACAAGGCTGTCTCGACATCGAGCTCGTTGACGAACGCAGCGTCGAATGTGTCAATAAGAGAATAGCATAGCTGATGTCGTGTTATTCTGTAAATGTCGTGTAGTCGTGTACAAGTTGTTGTTGAATTGCAGACTATGAACGATTAAACTGAGCTATACTACTGTATGACAATTTATTCTGTGTCTGTAATTTGTTACTGTACCTTTCAGTAAAATAAAAAAATTACTTAGATTGGAAAATTTCAAATTACCTTTTTTTTTCTTTATTTGATCATATCATAAAAGAACATAATATATAGAACTTCTAGGTAGGCAACCAAATGTACAAGTAGGATACATTTTATCTTGGAGAACAGTACAATCGAAACAACAGCTATGCTATTCTCTTATTGGCACATTCGACGCTGCGTTCGTCAACGAGCTCGATGTCGAGACAGTCTTGTCTAAAATCCTAGCTGTTTGATTGGACATTAGGAATCGAGGCTGTGAGCGAGGTTGTGGGCGAGTTCGTCGCTGTTTTTCGTTAGAGAATACGAAGTTCATACATTAAACGTCAAACTTTCGACGCAATGTAGTACCAGCTCACGCCGCATTCGTCGCCGAGCACTAGTGTCGTTTAAAGTACATTAGTGAATACCATTTTTAGGCTCGACGCTGCCGCAGCACTGACACAGCGCTGACAGCCAGGCGGTTTCCTTAGTGAATAACACTGCAGAACCTGTCAAACGAGTGCCATTTAAGTAATTATGATTATACGACATAACGTCTGGTTCATTTATCTGGGATAATTGATAACCAATGATAGAGACTGTGACAAGGAGGTACTCACAAGAGGTCAGATCAGAGATTAGATAAGATTTGGAAGAATAAAGGCATTATTTTCTATTTTTCTCTATGCGTCAGACCAGGACGCACCTGGAGCAGGACTGACGCTTTTGAAATGTGGTGCTGCATAAGATGATGATCTCATGGATGGAGCCCAGCATGAATGTGTCTATCATGAAGGAGTTGGATATCAAGACCCGTCCGTCAGTGATCTGCAGGTGGCTGGTCCTCCAGAATTTCAGACACGTAGTCCAGCGGAACCCATATACTCTGGAGAAACGAATTATTGTCAGACAGGTCAAAGGATGGAGGGGCACCAGAAGATCACCCACACGTTGGACTGACTCTGTGAAGGCGGTCTGCCGAACAAATATACAGGGTACTATCCGAAGAGCCAAAGATAGAGCTGGATGGAGAGCTCTAGTGGAAAAAGTTACCACCAACTGCTGTCGCGACCCTCAGACATGAGAAATTGATGAAGAAGGAGATAAAAAGTATTTATCTTCTTCATCGATTCAATTGAATTATTCCACGTAAAAAGCAATCTTCATCTGCGTCTAAGAATATAATAGAGTAACGTATCTACAAGTAATTTATGCCGCAAGTTTTGCAAGATGCCTCATTCGGCAACGATTTCGGGGACGAATTTTGCAGATTTACGATTTTAGTTTGGGGATAGGAAAGCGATTAAATTCCGATTAACAAAGGAAGCGGGTACAAATGCGAGGCGTTAGGCGGGGACACCTGCCTCCCTTTGTCTAGAAAATCGTCAGTTCTAGATACTAAAAATACAGCAAATTATTTTAAGCATGCTTAAAATACTTATGAATGATTTATAAACATAGTTAAATGAATGATTCAGGCATAAATTAAATTTCCTTAATATACTAAGTAATCTTCGATAACCGCAATAGTTATTTTTTACATTTTATAGTTTTCGTGGTCTACAATTGTCACCTGTAAACTACGAACCCTCTAGAGTGTTCGAAACGTAAAGATGTAGTTAAATTAATTAATATACGCGGTGTAACGTGTAACCCGTTAAAATAGTTTCTAAAAGACGAAGTAACTTTTATTAAAAAACACCATATATCATCACATTAACCTAACAAATGTCATCAACAAAATTCTTTCCGCGGGTTCCCACATACAAAGGTGTCCATCACGCTCGCCGCGTTACTGCGTTAAACTGCAATGGACAGCCTCTGCACAAGGAAAAAACTAGAGCGAGGATTGAGCCCACTATCTTGCAAACGCCTCCCCAGCTACCCGAGAAAAACCTTCGCCACCATTTATGTTGTATATCAAACACATTTTATATACATTCCTGAGTTAAAATGTCTCCTTCCTGTACATAGATGTTTGAATTGTATCAATATAGTTTACGTAGCTTCATTGATTATCTACAAAAGGTAAATTAATAAATAATATTAATTACTAATTTACATAGGTGGACTTTTTGTATGACAGAACATACAATACCAAACTCCATATCATAATACATCATCATATCATAACATATCATAAATAAATATAAACATATCAAGTAGAGGAATAAACAAATAAGGAAAGAGTCAGATACTATTCCTTAAAGTGAGATTTAAAAATGACTACAGATTGTGCTTGTTTTATATGTAAGGTGAGAGAGTTTCAGTGTCTAACGGTCTGAGAAAAAAATTAACAATTGTAGCATTTGAAAGAAGATGAAGATTTTGAGACGATCTACTTAAGTGAATTTGAGTAAGAAAACCGTTCCTTTCATCGGTCCTTTTACCGTTCAAGGACTTTGATACCGGCATCCTTTAGCTTTACCTCGAAACAGACATTAAATCTTTTTTAACTAAATCTCAAGCGCAACAGTCTCCAGTAGCATAAAATTAAAACTTATAATAAACCCGAAATATACATAAACTGAGTAAAATTGTATAATACAACGAATTAGCACGAAAGAAACTCAGCCAGAGGCAATTTTGGTATAGACAGCCGCCGGCACGACCCTTGCCGAAATTTCAGCTCCCATCTCGAAGCTTGTCTCAATTAAAGAGACGTAAGATGCGTAATAAAGGGCAATTTAGCTGATTTATTGAAACATTCATTATAAGCGTTCACAGAGGTTAATTGTAGGCTTACTGTTACTAAAATCAAGCCTCGGCTCGCTTACTCGCTTTAAACGTGCCGTAGTGCGCAATAACGTTGTGATAGGGAGATCAAAAAGCAGTTACGAGTTACTATCGTCACTACAGTAGATTTTATTGCAAAGTGGGAAGTAACGGGTATTATACAACGAAGTGTTTGTAATGTATATACAGAACGCATATTAATTTTGTAACAAATATTTTCGATGATGACGTAATACAATACAATAAATAAACATCATGAGACTAAAATTACACAAATCGACCTAGTCACACGGTAAGCTTAGGCTAGGTAGGCTTGTGGTGTTCTTGTTGAGTAAGTGACCATATATTATTATGTATACAGGGTGGAAAGGGACGACGTTGCTTCCCGCTACCGACCGAGCTACCAACCATTACGATGAACTGTCAGTACAGTACCAACATAGAAATATCTTTAAAAAAAATTAACCACTCATACAAAGTCAGTGATTAGTTAGAGTTCAATAGTACGGAAGAGTCAATTTTCCATGTAAACTTTCGATGTTGGTCCCATACTGAAAGTTCATCGTAATGGTTGGTAGTCTCGGTCGGTAGCGGGAAGGAACGTCATCCTTTCTACCCTGTATAATAGTTATATTATTATATACAGATATTTGTGATAAGCACACAAATATATGCCCTCGCCGGAATCCGAACCCTGAATCTAAGCTTATGAATTAGCATACAGTTTACCATGATGGCAGCAAGCAAACATTTGCTCGCTTGTTGATAAGCAATTACCGTGGCCTATAGACGCCTGAAACCTAAGGAGAATTGTATAAATTATAAATATTAGATGTCATATACCAAAGAAAAACGACCAAGATCACCTAATGTCCGAGGTGGGGTGGGGGAGAATTATATACCTATCTTATTCGTTATTTTAATAAAGTACGATTTTATCTTTAAATAATCCAAATAGCCAATATCATAAACACAAATAGAAATCTTTATTCCGATAGGCAAACTGGTGCATTCTAATGTAAGATAATGCATTATAAATAGTGGCTTTTTCCTCATATTTCGCAGGTTTGCAAGCACGCGGTAAAACGCACCGGTGAACCTGGTGATCCTGCGAGGTAAGCCGTGATTTATTTTATTAAAAAGCCCATTTCATCCCAGTAGGTGGATGAGACGCTGACGCGGCTAGTCGTAAACTTGTCCGGATTTAATAAAATTTATTCACCTCTGTCTTTGGGGGCCGGCAAATCATAAATTCCCTGGAACACTTATTTAGTTGGAACGGCAGTTTCAGAGTTTACAAAGTAAAAACTTGAAAGCTTTAGAGAATACTTATTACATGTCACTTTGTTTTCACCGTTCGAGCTACGTTTATCCTTACGCTTTTTTACGGCGAGTAGTAACTTGACCGTCAAGAGTCGAAAATTGTTAGATTTTAAATCTTAATAAAGAGTCATGGTTCGGTATAAAAGTAGCAGCGTATGATATGGTATATTTTTAAACTGAACGGTTTTTTTTAAACAAAACAAACTACCGGTCAATTTAGTTATATTTGAGAGTAGGGGGACGTGGGCCGATTCGTAAACTGAAATCATTCGTAATACTTAATATCTCCACTATCCGACATGCAGATATGTAATTTTTTTTGTGCATAACAAATTATTACTGGACAATCTCTTCTATTACCCATCCGCATCCGCTCTGACATTTAACTTATTACATTATAAAAATTGGATGTCATATTTCAAAGAAAAAACGACCAAGATCACGTTAGAGGTGGGGATCGAACCCACGTGCTCAGTTTTCGCGGCTGATGCCTGCACCCCGTGGCCACTCGGTCTTAGCAAAATATTTAGTTAATAAATGATTTGATTTGTGTTTTCACAATAAGTTAATTTAACTTTTTTTTGGTATTTATTACATTAGTACCTATCCATAATATTATTACGAATCTAGGGCAGATATGCAGTTTGTATTAATAATAAATATCTGTACGGTACCTGTTTAAAAAAATGTCTACAAAATACGCGATATATTGTGTTAGGCCAGTAAATAAGAAAGTATGAACATCGTGAACAGGTTATGAACAAGAAATTATGAATCGCCCGAGACACACAATGTTTTTCACTACACTTATGAGGGGAAGAAAGAAATACAAAAATACTACTTGAAAATTATCTAAATAATTTCAAAAAATTAGGATTAAGGTAAAGCCGCCCAATACCGCGGTAAATCGCAGTATTTCAAATCACTTGAAAAAATTATGGATAACTAGGCATCATAGCGAGCTGGAATATTTTTTATATTTTAGTAAGTTTATTGAATTTTTAGATTCGTAACTGTATTGACTCATTTTCGATTAATATATATGAGAAAAAAAATATTGAAACTAAAATAGGCGCATCTTCTATTACCGGTGTAGAAGACTTGCTCTGAATCTATTACCGCGAATTTAGATTATATTACCGAGGGTATAAAAAATAACATTTTTCAACCATCGGTTTTAGGAACGCACTTCAAAATTTAGAACTAATTACCGAGGGTTAAATGAAATAATAATGGATTGAGTTCTGTATACTATTATTAAAAATTAAGTTTTATTAAGGAGAACAAAATAAGTATAACAAGCTTTGATATGGTTAAGGATTTATATTTCGATTGCAATCAATAATCAATCAACAACAAATAATTAAATTACCTAGTAATACTGGGCAGTAAACAAATTATAAAATGTATAAGGTAATAACAAATTAGTAAAAAAGTATTTTTAAATTACAATTCTACTTTCTGCGTACCTACATTTAAGATATTTTTTACCTTATTTATTAGTACCTCATATATATAAAATCAACAAATTAGATATAGCAACTAAGTTTCAAAACAAGTTTTGCTAGATAAACGAAGCAGAAAAAGGCTGCCTTCATCAAATCACAGTAAATTACGTTTACTTTCCGATAGTAATGTCAAATGAAGCTGACATTACTATGTGAAAACATGCGTTAATGGTTAATCTTAGAATAAAAGTTTGGTCTAAACTACCTTACAGAAGTAACAAAGTCAATAATTATCGACAATCGATGCTTCGCATATGCATGTGATGGTTTGATTGTTAAATTCCACGTAATTGACAATATAAAGTAACCTAATCATGTTTTTAACACGACTCCAGTTAGAACTTGTAAGTGTCATTTTAAAGTAAAAATAAAGATCAACAAACATTGACATATACTTTCCGGACATGATTAGCTTCATAAAACAACAACAATCTTTAAAATCTCTTATAAATCACAAATATATGATATAAAATATTTGTTTCTATCTAAATTTGTAATTTGATTTAGATAGAAACTAATTTTTAACAGGTATAATATCTTACAATAAATTCACGTTTTGTATGTCTCAAATTATTACGAGTTAACCCTTGGTATGTCTGCACTGATCTGTGCTCCCTATAATAAGCTTAATTATATTCATATTAAAATCTTAATTACCATGTCCATTTTTTGATAACAACCTTACCATACGGTCCTAATTCTATTAAAATGTTGTCCCTACGGAACCCCAAAAGTGATTTATTTCGATGGAAGACTAAACTGTCACACGGTAATAGATACTTCTTTAGGAACCAATTACCGACCCACAAAATTTTGAATGACTCGGTAATACATTCTCATACATTCTATTACCGAGGGTTAGACGACTGTACCATCGGTAATAGGCTTAATTTGGAGTGTTATAAAATCTAATGCCGATCAACAAAAATAGCATGATGCAGTTGTTTATTCCGCGCAAATCAAAAATATACATTATAACCTTGCTTTACAATAAAAATCACATAACTGGTATGTAAAAACAGTTCAAAAACTCAATGTTTAAACAACATGACCAAATATGGGTTACTATAGAAACGACAAAATCAGTACTGAAGTTTTTACTAAAAATTAAGGGTTTGCAGAGTACTTTTCATATCGCGGAAATAGTGTTTTTATATGGTCAATAGATCAAGATTCAATTTACTTTATTATAATACATCTACGATGACACGTAACAAAAATAATGCAAGAAAAAGCAAAACTACGTTTTTAACTATTGCCGTGGTATACCGCGGAATTAAAATTCACGAAAAAATCGACGCCTATCACCGCTGTATTTTGTTTTTTAATTTAAACGTATTTCCAGGCCGAATATATCAAAACGTCACTCACAAAATGTGAAAAAAACTATGATTAATCGTATAAAACCCACAGCATTACTAAAATTGCATCGGTTATGAAGTAAATGGTTGATAAAGTTCGAGTATACTCACTTGTGGCGCCACGCGTTTGTATGACACGTCCTCGTCCAGTGCTGCTGTCGCGGTTACTGACGAATTGTGCGCCTTTTGTTTCACTCACGCACACTAGCGCTATAAGGTCCGTTAGCCAATGGAATAAGCTTTATGCATGAAAGAATTATTTTGAAGATAGTTGATTGGTCTACTTTTAAAATGCGTTATTCGAAATAACACGGTGATAGGTGCCAAATTTGGCACCCACGGTATTAGGCGCCTTTACCTTACTCAAACCTAAACACGTGAGTCTAATTTAACGCGAAAAGTAATTTTTCCCAGTATCACTTCCCAACCAACATATTATCACAAAATGTAATTTCGCTGGAAGATCACTTGCTAATCGTAATGATGCCCATTGCCCAGGCATATCTTTCGCATATTTAATGCTCATATTCCAACCGAACTTAACGTATTCGGTAAATAAAAATTCGAGAATATAAAAGTTGGCAAATAATAATAAAATTTGGTAAATGGTATGCGAAGTGAATCATCTGCGACAAGTTGGTTCGCAAGTTAAGTGTTATTCGGCATGATATTCTACGAAAAGACAACGTACCATACTCTCGATTTAAAGAGCACTTAAAATTATCACTGTTGCTTGAACCATTGTTTGTACAAAGGTTGGAATAGTATGCCAAGTTGCCGACCGCTATTTACCTTAATGTAAATAACAGTTTCCATGATTTCCTCTCAGTTTACTTTAAAGAATATTTTTGACTTCAGCATCAATCAGTAGAAATATTTCTTTAAGCTGGTAGTTAATTTATTTTATAGAAGCAAGTTTTGCGTAGCATTTTTGAAATTTAAACTTCAGAAGCAGATATTTCACTTCAAGCTAGTTAGCTTGAAGTGAAATATCTGCTAATAAACGGCGTGAAGCAGTTGCTTCACGCCGTTTTTTAGAACCACTACCGCCGTGTAATTAAGTAAACTTGAGCATTTTGCACAAATGACAAGACTATGTACAGTCAAGGGCATTAATATACATACACTTCTCCATACTGATCCCTTACAAATGTGTCTATATATTAATGCACTCGACTGTACCTACCGTATACCGTAGAGTTACAAGAAGGAGTCGTCTCTAAGAAGAACGAGAGACAAACGTTTATATTTGTAATCGTGAAATCTTTTAAGTATGTATATTGTATTTATATTTATAATAAAAACAAATATTTGTGTTCCTTGGACATCATTGGGGCACCAACTTACTCAACTCAATCGGTCCAGTAGTTTTGGAGCAAATTGGCAGTTACAGTCCGACAAACAGATAGCTGTAAGCGATTCTATAAGGGTTCCATTTTTTACACGACTGCCAAAAGGAGAGTATATGTGTTCAGCCCCTATGTATGTTTCATATTTTCTTTAAACGCGCAGATCTTCGCGATCACTTAACCGTTTTTAGTAGTGTAAGGTATCATTTGAATCCTCGTGACGTCGCGGGTAACATAGGATATGTGACGTCACGTTAAAAACAATATGGCGGCCTATAAATTCAATATTGTCTAACCAAAAAAAATAAATGTGAGAGAAACCTATCGAGTTTGGTATCAAAATGAAGAGCTTCAAACAGCGATTACTAACATGTATATAACTTATAGGTTTGTTACTTCTTCTAGAACAGCCAGATTCATTAAAATACAATTAAAGCGCAAAGAATAATATGTCATCTGAATGCTATGATTTGGGTATCAAATTAAAGCATTTTGTATGCAGATTGTAAATATATATACATGTTATATGTTTAAGTATATGTTTGAAGAGAAAACTCGAAATGTTCTACATCGCACTATTGAAGTTTTTCTTCAATGCCTAAGCCGTGACAGGACTGTCACAGTTGACACATCTTCTTGACCGCTAAGTGTGTATGAAACAGATACATTGTATATTACGCGCTTGTGGTCAAGGGGTAAAATGCACGGCTGCTACGCAGCGGTCGTGGGTTCAATCCCCGGCTCGTAACCGATTAATTTTTCAAATAAAATTTGTATACGATATATCTTTTGATAAACATTACCAGTCACAATTGATGTCGATACAAAATAGACTCTCGGGCGATATCTTTTAAACGGTTTTTATTAACTTCACCGCGTATCAACTGTCGTCGATGCTTCAAATTTTGTGATCGATTTTTCGACCAAGTTTACTACACCGAAATCAATAAAATTTGGAACTCTTATCAGGTCCCCATGACAATGCAATATTATAATATTTGTATCCTCGTATCCTCAAAGCCTGATGCTGCAGACGTACTGCTTACCTTAACCGAGAGTGTTAGACACGTGGAAATGAAAGTATAGCATGTTTCATACGGATTTCATTATCATCATCATCATCATATCAGCCGAAAGACGTTCACTGATGAATATAGGCCTTTTTAGGCATGTTTGGCATAATCAAATACTAACAGCCTGATCTTGACTTCCAACTCCTCACTCCTGATGCTGCAGTACCTACTGCCTACAATAACCGCAAGGTTTATCTTTTATCGATATCTTGATTTTTAAGAAATTCTTTAGATATTGTTAAGTAGAAACATGACAATTTAATACTAACGTCCGACTCCTCAAATCTGACACTCCAGTTACTGCCTGCCACAACCGCTAGGTTTAGAGATATGTAGATTTTGAAGTACTGCTTTAGATATTTGGTAGAAACATACGGATTTCATTATCATCATCATCATCATATCAGCCGAAAGACGTTCACTGATGAATATAGGCCTTTTTAGGCATGTTTGGCATAATCAAATACTAACAGCCTGATCTTGACTTCCAACTCCTCACTCCTGATGCTGCAGTACCTACTGCCTACAATAACCGCAAGGTTTATCTTTTATCGATATCTTGATTTTTAAGAAATTCTTTAGATATTGTTAAGTAGAAACATGACAATTTAATACTAACGTCCGACTCCTCAAATCTGATACTCCAGTTACTGCCTGCCACAACCGCTAGGTTTAGAGATATGTAGATTTTGAAGTACTGCTTTAGATATTTGGTAGAAACATACGGATTTCATTATCATCATCATCATCATATCAGCCGAAAGACGTTCACTGATGAATATAGGCCTTCCCTAAAAATTGGCACAAGGACCGGCCCTACTGATCTGTGACCGGCCCTGTGCCACTCGCATCCAGCGACCTTCACTAAGTCATGAGTCCGCCTTGTGGGGGGCCTACCCACGCTGCGCCTTCCGGTACGTGACCGCCACTCGAGAACCTTACCGCCCCAACGGACATCGGTTCCACGTGCAACGAGCACCGCCCACTGCCACTTCAGTTTAGCGATTTAAAGAGCAATATCGGTTACTTTTGTTCTGCTGCGGAAGGTCTCATTTCTAATCCGATATCGCAGAGAGACTCCTAGCATAGCCCTCTCCATTGCCCTTTGGGTGACATTGAGCCTTCTTATGAGGCCCATTGTAAGCGACCACGGTGTAGTACCGTATGTCATCACTGGCAACATGCATTGATCAAAGACTTTCGTCTTCAAACCCTGCGGAATATTGAACGAAAAGATACAGATGGATTTAATACTGACTTCCAACTCCTCAAACCTGATGCTGCTGAGACACGTGCCACTCCCAGCCCTCCAGCTTACAGAGTGACAGTGTGAGTGGATCGCGTAGGGCGAGCCGTCGGGCCTGCGGCCCTCCAGCTGATAGAGTGACAGCATGAGTGGATTGCGTAGGGCAAGCCGTCGGGCCTGCCGCCCTCCAACTGATAGAGTGACAGCGGGAGTGGACCGCGTAGCGTAGGGCGAGCCGTCGGGCCTTCGGCCATCCAGCTGATAAAGTGACAGCGTGAGTGGTTCGCGTAGAACGAGCCGTCGGGCCTGTGGCCCTCCGGCTGATAGACTGACAGCGTGAGTCGATCGCGTAGGGCGAGCCGTCGGGCCTGCGGCCCTCCAGCTAATAGAGTGACAGCGTGAGTGGTTCGCGTAGAACGAGCCGTCGGGCCTGCGGCCTTCCAGCTGATAGAGTGACGTGTGAGTGGATAGCGTAGGGCGAGCCGTCGGACCCGCGGCCTTCCGGCTGATAGACTGACAGCGTGAGTCGATCACGTAGGGCGAGCCGTCGGGCCTGCGGCCCTCCAGCTGATAGAGTGACAGCGTGAGTGGACCGCGTAGGGCGAGCCGTCGGGCCTGCGGCCCTCCAGCTGATAGAGTGACAGCGTGAGTGGACCGCGTAGCGTAGGGCGAGGCGTCGGACCTGCGGCCCTCCAGCTGATAGAGTGACAGCGTGAGTGGATCGCGTAGCGTAGGGCGAGCCGTCGGGCCTGCGGCCCTCCAGCTGATAGAGTGACAGCGTGAGTGGTTCGCATAGAACAAGCAGTCAGACCTGCGGACCTCCGGTTGGTCGACTGACAGTATGAGTTTATATTTCATAGTCTCTCTAGTATAATGTGTACAATATAAAAATTTCAACTTGATTTTCTCAATAAACCAAATTGATTAATATATTCCTTATTGTGAGATCTCTGTTATGTAAGGTATTGTATACTTAACACGTCTATTTGAGACACTTCGGGCATTCAAGCTGACATTTTTTCGGAGTCTTCATATTCACTAAAAGGTTTCAAATAAATAAAATAATTAAAAAATTAAAAAACACGACTGCCGTTTTAAGCGAACTGAAAAGTAACAAATAATTCTTTTTTCAGGTTTTTTATTGTGAGCGTATCGACATAAGTATAGGCGCTTGTCTTATTACTTACAATATTTTGTTTCAATTGCAGTCGGGAACCTTTCATTACGGAAAATATAAATATATGGAGGTTCCCCGACTGTAATTGGAACAAAATATTGTAAGTAATAAGACAAGCGCCTATACTTATGTCGATACGCTCACAATAAAAAACCTGAAAAAAGAATTATTTGTTACTTTTCAGTTCGCTTAAAACGGCAGTCGTGTTTTTTAATTTTTTAATTATTTTATTTTTTCCTTTTGAGGTACGGGACCTAAAATTTACTTAGATGTAGATCATGTTGGTAGTTAACAAAAAGCTCATGGTAGCCTCCCAACAGTTGAAAATAAATTAGGTTCCAAATTTGAAGAATTAATGTGTTATTCGTCTTAAGGAATAGGTAATTATTAAATATTTATCATTACGGTTCGCTTTTTGAGCTGGACCTAATTAAAGGTTTCAAGGGTCTCATATTATTTGCATTGATGTGGATCCGCGTCATGACAAAATACAATTTTCCGTAAGAAAACATATTGGTAGGTTATAGAAATATATACTTTATATACCTACTTTTACCTTTTTAACTGTTTTTTGTAACTAGTGATGTATTTAGCTGAGCTACGAAATATGAATCAATGTTGTAAAATTATCGCTTAATGAGTGTGACCTACTTGCTGTCACATCAGCAGTAACCGCGCCGCAGTAGGTACTCTGAGCCGAAGGCGTCAGCGACCAGGCGGCGCCTGATCCTTGCTCACCGCAATTTGCCTCTAAATTCGCATTCCTACGAATTTTTGCAGCATTATTTTTAAATTACCAGCACCGGCTTGATGGCAATTTTATTTCCTGCCGCTGTTCCAGGAAATGAGGAAAACAAGACACTGCGGATGAAAATTTGGATGTAACCACGCTTTGTGTCGGTTTTTTCGCCGCCGGCCACGGAGGAGTTTTGACCTGACCTGGACGGTTTTCGCTCTTTTTATGTCCAATTTACATTGGATCTTAAAGATTGTTTGAACCGAGCGAACTTTGAACTTTAAGTCAGTCGTTGTGGATCCGGATAGCGATTTAACCTTTAAATGAAACCCAATTTTCGACAGTGATTGAGAATATAATAAGTTTTACATCGCTGTAATTTTGAAATATGGCTTAACATTTTTTTGGGCTACTTGCTACTTTTTTTTATCAGCCTGGTTTAGTGTCAGCCCACCTTAACGTATCCTTTACTTTCCAACTGGTTACTGTACTTACGTGCGTGATTAACAATAGTATTTTATGCCACTCTTGTTTAAGAGAGGTCGTTCGGCTTCGCCTCAAATCCCACGCCACTCACCTTTTTTGACTCAGTTAAACAATGTTGCATACAATTATTTTTCTACGACCACACATTTATTTTTAAATAAATTTGTAAATTTGAGAAATATTCTTAGTCAAACACAATTTTATTAATCATCAAAATCGGGCGGGAGACGTTAAAATTAAAAAAAGAAAGCTCCTCTATGTTTTACTGTTCATCAGATTTTTTTTTAATTAAGTTGTCAGCCATGTATTTCAATAAGTCTTGTATACACGAGGTGTCTTAAAATGCAAAAAAACACACTACGTGTAAACCCAAAATGCGTTTATAGGGAAAAGACAATAATATAAGTCTATATTATAGACTTATCTTGACATCTGTAAGGTAGGGGCTTAAAGGTGTGTTCACGACCATGTAAATGAGAAATAAAAGTACGGGAGTAGAAAAAAATATTTAACATATTATGTAACCTACAAGTAAGATATTGTGCGGTATAGATAGACATGTTATGATTTTATCTTGTGTAAGTACCTATCTTTTATTTGCCTAAAATATCTTAAGTGATGAAAACTGTATAGATACTAGTATTTGTCGCACTAATAAAAAAAGGCGACACATCAGAGGGTAAACTACGCTACTGAGCGGTACAGATTGCCATCTCGGCTCCGCACTCAGGAGTATAATCCGAGGTGCTAGGTGCAGCGCTAAACTTGCAAAACGGTGTGTTGCGCGACATAATTGACAGCAAAACTTGAACGTGAGACGTGACAACGTACCTACTACGATTTAAAAACTTTTTACATGGCTAGATTTCCTGGCAAATCGCGAAAATGCTTTGTACACCAATCGTCAGAATCTAATCTAAGAAGAATCTAAATCGTCAGAAGAATCTAAAAAAATGTAAACAAATATATGGCTGACTTCTCATATAGCATTTGACGTCTTTGACACATATCGTGAAACACGTTTGCAGATATAAGTTTATGGTAATACTAATAAATATCAATCATTTTAAGTAAAATGTATGTGAACTCAAGGTTAAGATTTTAAGAACGTAAAATCAAGACAGTGTTCTGAAAGTGCGTGATTGAGGAAAAAAGCAAGTTTTAAGGTTTGTTAACAATTTTTTTAGATTCTACTGACGATTGGTATAGTTAATAGTTCTTTCGAAGTCATTTATTAGCTTTTCTAATTATATAATGTTTTAGCTAAGTTAAGATTGAAGAGAAAATACTTGCTACCTAACCTAAAGAAATCCATTAATCTAAAATAAATAAATTAAATATCTTGGGACATCTTAAACAAATCGACCTAGTCCCACGGTAAGCTCAATTAAGGCTTGTGATGTGGGTACTAGGCGACGATTATATATTAGATAAATACATATAGATACTTACATACCAGCCATGACCAAGGTACAAATATTTGTGATAAATAAATACACAAAAAATGTCCTCGCCAGGATTCGAACCCGGAACCTCCAGCTTCGTAGGCAGGGTCACTACCAACTAGGCTACGGAGGTTGACAAAACTAAGCATTGTAGATTCACGAGTTAGGGAAAAACACAAATCAATGCAAAATCCGTAATGCTAATGCAGACTTTATCAAGCGGACTAACTGACTGTATCCGTCTAACAATGAAGAGATGAAAATGTCATTAAATTATTTACCTACTTAGATAGCGATTTTTTTCATTTATTAATTTAAAGCAATCACCGCACCGTGGTGTGGTCCAAATTGGTCAGGAAAAGACAATGATAATGACTGTACCGAGATCCGACCCTGTACAGTTAAAAACATTACTTATGTCCATACGAGTACATTTTTTTTTTTTTTTTTTTTTTTTTTTTTTTTTTTTTTTTTTTTTATTATGTGTTTAAGACATAGGTCCTCGCTTCCAATACGGGCGACCTACGACTCTTAATACTTTGTGTATTGTATTAGTCAACCAATTGGAACCATGTCACAAGAGTTGTGAGTTGTGAGCGGCCCAAGGTTGCAATTGGTTGAGTGGTACATATCATATCAAAAACATGTTTTTAACTATAAACTTAGTGTTAAATATTTACAATATGAATGTTATAGGGTTCTCAGTTGCATTTTGGTATAATTAAATCTGGATTTAAATGTCAATCTGACAATGTTCAAATTGGGGGTTGAGAGATTAGTGCAACATAGAGCCTTGTAATATTGGGGTATCTATATGTATATATATAAAATGTGTGTATAAAAAGTGCCTATAATGTATGTATAGTATTCGTTTTGTTTATGTGTTGTTAAATGTTTTCAGGGTGTTTATTATTTTGCATATAAAATTTTCGAAAGATGTTTTAGTGGTTTCTTTTGTTATTATTTGAGATAAATTGAATGGGTCTATTTTGTATAGTTCGCAGAGGAGTTCGTGGTCAAAGCGGATGGATGAGTATTTGGGACAGTGTTTGAGTAGGTGATCAATGGTTTGCGGGGTTGTGTCATCGCAAGGGCAGGTATCATTGTCGGTGATGTGGAAGCGCGCTAGGTAGGCTTTGTGGTACCCGTGACCAGTGAGTATTTGGGTGAGTTGAAAGGTGAGTGACATATGTTTTCGGAGTGTTGTTACGTGTGTAAGAGTAGGTAAATACTGTTTTGTATGGAATCCTGTTGTGCTGTTTATGTAAAGCTGTTCGTATTTTTCTGTTGTTGTTTTACGTAGGTTCATTTTATGGAAGGATAGGGGAAATCTGCAGAAATCGGGCCTCCTGTGTAATGTGGCGGCGTGTTTGGCGGCAGTGTCAGCTGCCTCATTGCCGTGAAGGCCGGAATGGACTTTTATCCAGCAGAAATTGATTTCTCCTGCTTGTTTGATGAGGTGAATTAATTTGTGTATTCTGTTTATAGTGGTGGTTGTGCTATTACGATTTGCGATTTCCTGTAGTGCGGATTTTGAGTCTGAGAAAATGGTGGCTTTTTCCAGTCCTAGAGAGATACATTCGTGACAGGCTCCTTCTATAGCCACGCATTCTGCCTGGAAAACTGTACAGCTTTTGTGCAACTTATATTTTTTAGTTCTGTGACTTCCATCAGGATGGTGTATCACGAATGCCGCTCCCACTCCTCCGTCGTGCTTGCTTCCGTCAGTATAAATTCTATGCATGTCTAATGTATAAAAAGGGTCTAGGTCGTTTTCAGTATGTACTTCGGTTATGTTTATAGTGATTCTGTCTGCGGGGTGTAGTAAGTCGGTCACTGGTACTCTTTTGTCAAAAGTTATGTCGTCTGGTAGGTATTCTGTCAGTTTAGTTCGTTTAACGGTCTCTATTGAGGCAATTTCTTCCACTTTGAGCGGCAGAGGCGTGAGACCGGCTAGTGTGATAGATTGTATGGTCGGGAGAGTTCGAAATCCGTGAATAATTTTTATAGCAAATCCGCGTTGTAGACTTAGAAGGGCCTTATTAACTTTTTTGTATCTAATCGCATGATGCCATACTTCAGCTGCGTATGTTATTATTGGCTCAATTACTTGTCTGTAGATTATGTTTACATTTTCAGCGTGGACTCCCCAAGTTGGCCGTATGTACATACATAACTTTTTATAGATATTTTGTGCCTTGTTGATTATATATTGAACGTGTTTGGTGAATGTTAGGTGTTGGTCTATAATGACTCCTAGTAATTTAAAATTTTCGCTGAAAGGTAATTGGATGTTGTTAAACAATATTTTGGCGTGTTTGGCTTTGGATGTAGGTGAGATCATTTGTGTTTTTGTGGGTCCAAATTTCAGCTTATTGTTTTCCCCCCATGTTTGTACCATTGCTAAACTGCTATTAGTGTTTAACTCCAGTTCGACTAAATCTTTACCCTGACAGATTAACAGTATGTCATCCGCATACGCTTGTATGTGTGTGCCTGTTCGTGATATTTGTTCCAATAAGGTGTCAGTTATAGTATTCCAGAAGATGGGTCCAAGGACAGATCCTTGTACGCATCCTCGGGTTTGGGTTTTTGTTACAGTGGCGTCGGAATAATTTAGAGTGACGGTTCTATCTGTAAAGTAACTGCGTATGAGATTTAACATATTGAATGGACAGTTTATCTTGTAAAGGCGGTTGATTAAGGCTGGCCACCACGCGTGGTCAAAAGCCCCTTGTATATCTAAAGATATTACAATGACCAATTTTTTGTTAGCTTGAAGTTCTTTCACGGTTTCAGTGGCGGTAATGAGAGCATCTGTAGTTGTTTGCTGTTCTTTGAATCCAAATTGCTTGGGGTTACTGGTGCGTGTTGTATGCATATAGTGTGTTAGTCTCCTCGCGATGAGCTTTTCTAGAATTTTGCCTAAAATATTTAATAGTCCTATGGGTCTGTATGAGGCGAGTTCGCCATAGTCTGTCTTGTTTGGTTTTGGAATAGTTTTTATATATGCGGACTTCCATGACTTTGGGAAGTGTCCTAGGGTCATACATCTGTTATATAATTTTGTGGCGAGTGTCGGGTACGTGTCGATAAAATGGCTACATATGTCGGAGGTCAGGTGATCTATGCCTGGAGCCTTCTTGGAATTCATGTCGTGTATTGCTTCTTTGATTTCTTCCGTCGTGAATGCGGGTTCATTATTTTGCGTATTGGTGTTCGCCATATTTTGTATATTCGCATTTTCATTTCTGATCTGAACGTGGTATGAAGAGTCATCCGTTGGGTTGTCTTCGGGAAAGAATTTGGACATAAGCTTTTTAGCTGTGTCATCGGTTGACTTTGTGTAGTTGTTTAAATCTGTTTTCAGAGTGGCTGGTGGCTGCGGCAGAGGAGAACTTTTTAATAGTCTGTTTGTGACGGACCATACATTTTCCCTATCTTGCTTGTTACAGAAGTTTCTGAAATGATCAGTTGATGTAATTCGGATTTTCTTGCTGTATTCATCTCTAGCCTCATTTATTTCTAAAATTATGTTAGTGAGGTCCTTTTTGCCGCGTTTTAGGTCTTGGAGTCGGTGATGTAAGTGGATTACTTTCTTTTTTATTTCAGTGAGCTCTTCGGTCCACCAGGGAATTTTTTGGAAAGGTGTTTTGCGTTGGAAGATGGCGTCACAAGTCTTGTTTATTGTTTGTGTTATTTTTGCTATGTATGTGTCAATTTGAGCTGCGGACAATGAGTCTATATCAACGGCGTTTAGTGAAATTTTTTCGACATCTTCTTTTAATTTTGTGTTAAAATTTTCCCAGTTGGTGCGGTTAGTATTGTATATGAAAGTTGAACTTGAAGTCTTCTTTTTTAAACGTTCTTGATTAAGATTGATTTTAAATTCTATGGCGTGGTGATCTGAAGAGGGTATAATATTTTGGTTTACTTTCCAGTCTGTGATATTTCTAGATGTGTTTAATGTTGCAAGGGTGAGGTCGGGTATAGAAGTCCTTGTCTGTCCTTGTGCGATGGTTTCAAACGTTGGTTCATTTCCTTGGTTGCAGGTCACAAGGTCGTTAGCAATCGCAATATCGTACACTTCTTCACCTCTTTCGTTATTTCGTATAGAGCCCCAAGTTGTATGCCAGCCATTGAGATCTCCACATATGATGTGTTCTGCTCTATTGTTGTTTTGTAGGAACGCTTCCAGGTGGGGAAGAGTACGTGAAGGATCTTCACCAGGTTCTATATAAATTGAGGTAAACATAAGTCTTTTATTTTCTAGTGATAATTGTACCGTAGAAAAGTTGGTGGTTGTATGTTGCGTGAGTCCAAGATAAGTGCCTAGTTTTTTCTTTATAGCAATGCATGCTTTTGTCCTTTTTGAGGGGTCTGAATTTTGGTATAAATCGTATCCATTTACATAGTTCAGTTTATTATTTTTGCCGACATATGGTTCGGATATTAAGATAATGTCATGTTCTTTTTCAGCGACATATTGTTTCAGTTCTTTCGTTGCGGCATAGCCACGTCCAAGATTACATTGTAGTACCGTAAGAGTGGATTTTCTTTGATTGTTGCCCTGTGGGGGGCCCTTAGCAGTATCGTATTGCCGCCCGGGCTATACGATCCCATTTTTTCCATTCTGCACAATTCTGACTGTAGGCTGGATGGTCGTGTTGGTTTCCATTTTCTTTACAGTTGAAACAACATGGTGTGGCTGTGTTTCTAGGGCAGCTTCTGGTATCGTGGTTTTGTGCACAATAGCCGCATTGCGTTTCTAAGCTGCATTCAATTGCGCGGTGTCCATATTTCTGGCAACGATAGCACTGCAGGACAGGTGATTGATCAATTGCAGGTACTGATTGATACCCAATTCGTACTTTTTGATTTTGAATTGCCGCCCAGACTTGGGGACTGGTTTCAATAATAATGTTTTTAGTCGCATCATTACGTCCCTTTACGCACCGTATGTATTTGATGTGTAAGTCTTCTTTTTTGATGTCCTCTAGAAGTCTGTGATTCTGTTTATATAGAGCATCAACAATTTTCTCACTGGCGTATTCTGGAATGACCCCGATTATTCTTATTAGGGGGTTCTTCATTTGGGGTACGTCCACTGTTATTCCGTTAGTTTTTTGTCTTATAATAGTACTTAGCTTCTGTCGATCTTGTTCTGAGTCACATAGCATGACCACTTTATTTTTCTTTGTTGTGCGAATTCCCTGTACTCCGATACCTATTTCCGCAATGTTAACCTCTCGTTTTATTTCTTTGATAATATCGTCTCCTTTAGTGTTTGGATCCGCCGATTCTAGTATAACTGCATAGCTGGTGGTTTGGACAGAATTTGAGCATGTAGGATGCGCAATGTCGGAGTTGGTATGCATTTTAGTTGGCTTGAATAGTCGTGGATTCGTGCTGGTGGATCGTGTTACAGCTGCGTATGTGGTAAGTTCTCGGCGTTGCTCTTCAGCTTGCTGGCTATCGGACTTGTTCATATAATTATGTGCAGGCGGTGTTGCGGAGATGGGGTAAATCGTTTGTTTAAGATTAATTATTTGCTGTCCGATTTCATTTACCTTTGAGAGGCTGTTTGCTTGCATTTTAATGATATCTTGTTGCGAGTACATTAAAAGTGTAACATCATTACGCCTGCGTTGATTAGAAAAACTACAGGCCCTATCGAAATAGGGGCCTATAGTTTTTCTAGGGGAAGTAATGTGTATTGCACTTAGTAACATTTTGAGTTCTACGGACAATGTTACATATACTAAATTGATAGTATACATTTTGGGAGTGCACAAGCAATTAATTTAATTTATTAGTATATTAATTTATTTGTATAATAACTTCACAGTATTGCTTTTTAATTCAAATAAATGAAACTTCTAGAACTTTCTGCTAAAATTTTGTTCCGTCAAATATTTGTCCACGAGTTGCCGTAGTAAGTCTTTAGCAATGCCCGGTTTAATCTTAATTCCAAGAACAATAGAGTAATCAGAAATATAATTATCGTCTTCATTATAACTCCATCGGGGGAGAATTAGTAATGGCTGACTGCAAATGAAAAGATCGCAATCAGACTATCGGGGTTGGTATTTCGTTCAGCGAGTTTTTGCTTGGATACATATTATTTTTCTATACCAGGCCCCCATCTCTGGAGCACACATGCATGGCTCGTCTGGGGGCCTAGATAATGTAACAATTATCGCACAAAACTCTCGTGAGACTCATTCATACTAAGATTATATTTCACGCGGGTTACTCACGTTTTAAGTCGAAAAATTCTTGACATGTTCTCGAGTTCTCGCGAAGCCACGGTGACGGGCTCTTGCTCCTCATGTACGGATCGAAATATGTCGAGCATTTTTCGACTTAAATCGTGAGTAACCCAACCCGCGTGAAATATAATTTTAGTAACAATAATTTCAATTATAAACGCCATAAGAAAAAAAATGGCAAATGCATTCTGTGAAGATTTTAAGGCGTTCAACGGTAATGCTGTCGTTATTTATATTTATAGAGAAAATATTTACTCGTTATCCCGGTGCTGGAAACACCAGTGTTGCTTCTATATTGTCTTGTGTGATAGCATTTTAAAGGGCCTATTAAGGTGTTGGTAGGTAAATCATTGTTTAGTCTCTTGGCCAAACACGCGCGTTTTTTATTTTGAGAGCGGGATTGAAAGTGCGTGCGCGTAACTAGCGCAGCGCTCCGTCTCGCACTGTCTAGGTGTCCGAAGGACTCCGAACCTCTTTGCAAACAGTCTTTTTTATTGTAGGTACATATTTAAAATTAAATAGCTGCAATGCTTGGTATGTATTGATGTGCTTGATGTAATTGGGTTCTAACAGGTTACTTAAATAGATAGCATTTTTTATAATCCCCAATTATTCCCACTGGGTGTCGTAAGAGTCGACTAAGGGATTCAAGTGTCATTGACCATTTTATTGAAGATTGATGGTGGGCAGCAGCGTCTCGTAATGGACACAATACTGCGATCGCCAACACGATTGCCCAGTGTGGCGATTATAGGCATTTCCACCTAATGCGTCCATATGCATAAGTAATAGGAGAGGCCTACATCCAGTCAGTGGACTGGATAGGCTGATGAACGAATGAATGGTTTTTTATAAATCTTTTATCGACATAATAATATGCCCACCCAAGTGTAGGTATCTAAGTAGTATAAAAGTATAGGGGGCCTATGTAAGCAAAGGAAATTAAGAATATGTGTAGTCATCGGCAATAGTTGCTAGCGCTATGAAGGCCGCAAAAATGTGTATCGCGGGATATGTATCGGCCGCAAAAATATAGCAGGCGCTATTTCTACAAAAAACTTTTCGAATTAACAGTGATAAACTAGTTTTCTAAGCTACAACAACCACAACTCTAACGTATGAATTCCTAACAAATTGACGAATATTTATAAAAAAAACTTCGCTCTAACAAGTCCCCGTAAAAAGGCCGATGAAAGTTATAGGGGTAGGGGAAACTCTCGTAAATAGCAGAAAGGGCGAATAGGGATAAAGGAATAATATATCAATACGAATCTTTAATATTCGCGCCGCTGCCGTAAATCATAACGAATGAAACCGGCTTATAAATCAAGTGGGTTTTTTATGCGTGTAAAGAAGGGACAATATTTTGCAATGATTATTTTTAAAAGGTAGGTATGTGCAAACATGAATTCATATTACACGCAGAAGGTTCATCTAAGTCATCGTCAATACTCGTCTATGATACAAGCAAAATCAAACAAACACATTATATTGATCAAATGATCAAGTTAATTAGCAAGCTTCCAAATCCAACTCCACCACGAAAATAAAAATTCGTTGATAAAATACAACTCCTACAAAAAAAGCACGTTGGTATGAGTTCCCGATTAATAATTTCTGATGATAATACTGAATTCATTTGCTACCTAATCATTTATAAGAATTATAAGTTAAAAGAAAGAATCATGTCACAAAACCTCCGTAAGTATAGTAAGCAGTAGTATCTACTGTTGCATATCTATATTTAACTTGAAATTATGGCGCTTACGGATTGGGATCTTATTAACTATAATAAATTATGTGTTTGTGCATAGTATTGACTCGTAGTATAAAGTTTTAAATTGGTCTATTTCTGTATGTTCTACCGTCGTTATTATGTTACTAAATGCTAGAATAGAATTTATTTATTTTAGAGCTTTGTGAGGAAGTTTAATGTGATTAAATTATTAACTAATTGACAATTAATTGACTGTGGTCAGGTCTATCGAGTATAAAATCAATGTGTCTGACGTATTTATTAACAAATCCTTAACATTTGTTGAAGACTTATTAAAAATGTCATGTTTTAACAAATGTCAAAGATATTCACAAAATTTTAACCAAATTTACGCAAATGACCGCATGGTGACGGCAATAACAATACATTTGTCACCACCCCCACTCTTCTTGTAGGTATCGTAAGACTCAACTAAGGGATTGAAATGTCACAGACCATTCATTTCAGATAGATAATTGACAGCAGCAGCTTCGTAGTAGACACTTTACTCTGATTGCCAACCCGCTTGCCCAGCGTGGCGATTATAAGTATTCCTTCCTATTTCATCCATACGTAAATACAGGAGAGTCCTATGTTTATCCCGCACTGAAATAAGATGATGTGTGCAATAGTGTGCATGCATAAAACCATATCTTATTTATTCGTTAGGTAATTCTTACAAAGTTTTCCATTCTGTTTTGTTAAGAGTCCTCAAAATTACGAAACTTAGGAACTAGCTTATGTAAAATCATTTAACTCAATTGGTGTAATACAAAGTAAATTTTACAGATTGCGGCAGTCCATTCAAGAATTTGTAACAACATCATACAAACGATTTGGTTCATTAACTTCGAAAATGAAAAATAAAATAGTTAGTGTACCTACTCGTATTTTTATGCACATTTGATTTCATGTAGGCTAGGTACCTTCTTACCGTGAATTCGTCACTGAAAAATAACGAATAACAATGCGCTGTTAGAAATGATGTTTTGTAATATGAAAAAGTAGCGTACGAGCGAAATGTGTGGTTTAAATTCCGAGAGCCATAAAACACAAGATATGTGATGATGCAGTGAAAAAAATGATCGTATCATAAAAACTCTGGGAACACTCAATATACGCGGTGATAGCCGGGCGGGCTCGTGCACGCAAGTGACACATTTACATCGAAATGAGCGATCCAGGCCACTCTCAAACCCGTTATTTCACCGAATATACAATTTGCTTAAAATTTCAATACGAAATACCAATAAAGGGAGCGTCGGTTGCCATCAGACGAACGAAAATGTGACTTTTATTCATTCCGTTCCGTGGCCCGAGATGTTTAAATCGAATTCGATATTCAGCCAGAGTCAGTGCAATGTCATATACCTACTCACTCTATTGATAAATGCCTGCGGGAAGATACTACAAATTGCATTTTCTGCATCTTTGTTTTGAATCCACATCTGTAAAATCCGCTCAAAGGCCATAGCCGGGTTAATATGGCAAAACTGCCCTTAGCGAAAAAAATTATTTCCTTTTACTGGATTATTAACCTTTAAATATGTAGTGCTTTCACCGAAAATAAAGTCTCAAATCTTTCAGGTTAAGAAAAAAAAACGCATAAAAAGAAATAACATTTTTATTTTTTTTTGGCCAAAGTACTTATCCGATTTCTTTGTAATTTGGATATGTTGTAAGCAACATTAAGATCTCTTTTTAGAAAAAATTAAAAAATATTTTTAGAAAAAAAAAACAGAAAAAAATTAGATAACAATTTTCTGAATAAAAAAAAAAATAGGTACGAGAGCGACAATTACCAAATTCGTATATTTTATGTAGAATTTAATAATCTTTAACATATATTTTTTTCAATTTCTAAAATCGGGATTAACGATGTGAAAAATTCGAATTTGTGACATACTCTCTCTACTCAACATACATATAGGTAGTGCAAAACCAAGTTGACAATTAAGTATATTTGTATTGAATTTAGAATGTGTCATTTTGCACTATTAGTTGCTTTTGTGGCTATAGATACGGCTACGGGGTAAGTACTCATTTTTTAAATTGTTGATAATATGTATACACGACCTTATTGACCCTTTGTGAAGGTAGTGTACCTATACAGTTATACATAACATACATATTACCTCATTAACTATTACAACAAAACCTGAATTAAATAATACACACTGTAAATATTAAATTCATAACTTTTAATAATATAAACTTTAAATAAAATTATTACCTATGTCAATAAAATAACTAGCTAAGAATCATCATCACTATCTGATTGAATATTATCATAAGCGAAACTATACAACGATTATACGTGGTATTTTTTCGGAAAAAGTTTTTTTAAAGCTTCATATTTATTTAAAGAAGGAACAGACATCTTGAAATCAATATTCGTTAACATTCGTTATAAGTTATAAAATAAAGTTCTTATAATTCTCCCTTCCCGCCTTTTTGTTTTTTAAATCCTCTTAATGCCTTAGCCCTAGCCGCATACAGCCACGGATTTCATGAAGGCCCGCACTCAGCACAATAAGTCGCGTTCCAAATTCAAAAAGCATTGGAATTGTTGGGAATACAACTTCACAGTGTAATACGCAGAAGTTAAATCTTGTTTGAAATAATGTATGGGATGTCACAAATTCGAATTTTTCACATCGTTAATCCCGATTTTAGAAATTGAAAAAAATATATGTTAAAGATTATTAAATTTTACATAAAATATACGAATTTGGTAATTGTCGCAATCTCGTACCTATTTTTTTTTTTTTTTAGAAAATTGTTATCTAATTTTTTTTTGTTTTTTTTTTCTAAAAATAATTATTTTATTTTTTCTAAAAAGAGATCTTAATGTTGCTTACAACATATCCAAATTACAAAGAAATCGGATAAGTACTTTCGCCAAAAAAAAATAAAAATGTTTTTTCTTTTTATGCGTTTTTTTTTTCTTAACCTGAAGGATTTGAGATTTTATTTTCGGTGAAAGCACTACATATTTAAAGGTTAATAATCCAGTAAAAGGAAATAATTTTTTTCGCTAAGGGCAGTTTTGCCATATTAACCCGGCTATGCCCTTTACAAAAGAGTTACACCTAACGAACTAACGAATTTGAGTTTTGTGTGATAGGTGCAATATACAGTACATATACAGTTCAAAATACGTTTTAGTTATTTTAAGAATGATTACTATTTGGAATCTACTGTACCCCACTGCTGGTTAAAGGCCAAATCCTGTTATTTAAATGTACCTAATTTCTTTATTATCAATGTTCTTAAATTTCATTTACTCCGTCAATACTAAGAGGTACGAGTATGCGTAGTGACTAAAATGTACCAAAGTGTGTTTGAGTGTTTAATTATATTTTTCATCACACTTGCTGCCTAAGCGCGCCATTGTTTGCGCGCGCAGCGGGAGTAATAGAAAAGTGAAATTCCCTAGGGAGTAATAGAAATGTCAGTACGTCATTTAATAATGTTATTTCTTAAAACTTATTTTTTTGTCGGCAAGTGTGATGAAAAACATTGTATGCATCACGGTCGATAAGCGGAATACTAACTCGAGTCATAAAAGCCCTCCGCCTAACGGCGTCGGGCTTCTAACACTCTCGTTAGTAATTCCGTACTTACCTCCCTTGATGCACAATGTACTATTAGTGTTGAATGTCCCACGATAGTTTAAAATTAAATTACTCTGTCAATGTTACATTTAGTATACAATATTCAGAAAATGATTATTATTCGAAATTTTTGCTGAAATGCGTCAACTGTTGAAAATAAGCCTCTAGTGCTCTAGATCTAGTCTACTGCCCTAGCTTGCCAAAGTGACAGATCTCCGTGCTGACTCCTTCGGGCTCCCGTTACCATTAAGTGTATGACCATCTTGTGAGAGATTTGCCTGTAGGTTGTATTTTGGTAAGTGGCGTTGTTGCTATTTAACACATTGAGCGCGGGGAACTCCCGAGGGGAGTTCTCTGTGGCAGGTCCATTTTTGCTACAAAGCTGAAAAATCACGGGATCGGCTACGAGCGTAGCGCGTAGCACTCGTCCGCAATGAAAGTGTTAAGTCACCCATGTAAACAAGTTTCATTATATACAAAAGTAAGACGCGTGTAAGTATTCTTTTCTCAAACATGCTACGGAATGTTGATGTTATTTACTTTAAATTAAACCCGGAAATACTATGTATCCGGTGTCATATGCTAAGATGATATGTAAAGAGATTTCATGTATTTATTTCACACCTAGGAATGCAAACAAACTGTCTTTTGTTTTGAAACGTCAAATTGTGACACTAGGTCTTGACATTCAGCCACAGAAAAAAAAATAACCTAAGAACTAATGTCTATACCACCAGGTAAAAGGATACCTCAAACAGATTAAAAAAAAAAGTTAGGCGCGAATGTTTTTTTTAATGTTGTACGATACTGTACTATTGGTTTATTTACAAATTAAAATAGTATGGTTCGGCGAAATCAGTTCGTTTTATTTCATCGCAAGTTTGAGAAAAGCACTATACAAATCTCGGCGAGAAACAGGGTTACAGGCCGCGTATCCCTATCTGGCCTCAGTTCCTTCGGCCAGATATATCTACTTGGCCTGTAACCCTTCGTTTCCCGTCCTCTATAGTAATGTACTATATCTTCATATTGTATGGTACCTATTCAAATAAGCTTAAGTTACTGTTAGGGGTACCACATACACTGCACGATGTGAAAATACTTGTACTTAGTATGTTAAGAAAATATTTTCAATAAAATACTTGGATTTGTGTCACAAGAGATATCGTCAGTTGTAATATGAATTAATGTAACCACCAAATGACGATTTTTCAGGAGAGCCCAAAAACTAATTTGACATTTATAAAGTATGTTGTATCTTTTTAGTTAATTATCCTATTGAAATGATGTTTATTGTTTTATTTTTGAGAGGTCTATTTGACACACAGTTACTAACTGCGACCACAGTTACTAACTGCGACCACAGTTATAGTTCAGGAAATGGCTGGTGCTTACGTTAAATATTTTTAAAACATTTTGGAGTGACGTTAATTATTTAATAAAAATCATCAAAAGTAGATTTCGTAACTTAGTGTAACTCGCAAATTGAAACCGAATTGCTTATAAGTCATACATCACAGATGGGGCTTACAGCATTGACATTTATAAAAATATGGTTAGTACATTAGGAAGGACATATTTTGTATTTACAAATTCGTACTTACGTTAAAATATTGTCTAGACAAGAACAAAAATTCGCATCAGAAGCTACACCGCATAAGACTTGCAACCTGGAACTTGGGGTCTCTGACGGGTAGGAGCCAAGAGTTAAGCAAAATTCTACTAAAAAGGCGTATCAATATCTGTTGCCTCCAAGAAACTAAGTGGAAAGGCTCGAAATCAAAAGACATAGGCAATGACTACCAGGTCATATATCACAGTGTGGAAAATAAAAGAAATGGCGTGGCAGTGGTCCTGGATTACAACTTCAAGTCCAGAATAATAAACATTACACGGAAGAGTGACCGCTTAATATCCGTGAAACTCGCGTTGGACAATCAGCAAGTAACGAACATAATATCAGCGTATGCCCCACAAACGGGCTGTACAGACTTAGAAAAAGCTGAATTTTGGGAGGATTTTGATAAGGTGATGCAGGACATACCATCTAATGAGCATAAGATCATAGGAGGCGATATGAACGGACAAGTTGGAAAAATTAACAGCACCTACAGTAATGTGCACGGTGGGTTTGGGTTTGGTATGCTGAACAAGCAAGGAGAGGACATCTTGGATTTTGCTGCAAGACATTCACTAGTTCTAGTAAACACCAACTTTCAAAAACAGCCTGAGCACCTAATTACCTATAAGAGTGCTGGAAAAACGTCTCAAATAGACTACATAATGTCTGACGCTGCTGTGAAACAAAAGTTTAAAGATTGCAAAGTAATTCCTGGTGAATCTCTTACATCCCAACATTGTATCCTGGTAGCCGTGTATGATCTGCCAAGGGCCTTGAAGGTAATGGTGGAATGAACACCGAAGACAAAGTGGAAGGAGCTGGATGGTCCTAAGGGCGAAATATTGATAAACGATATTAAGAGTTATCTCGAGACTGATTTGGATGCGGAGTACACCCAAGCTGAAATTATGTGGTCCAAGTTTGAAGACTATTGTAGAACGAAAGCTTCAGAAATAATGGGCGTATCTAAGGGGCCTCTTTGTTCTGGAAAAGATCCCAAATGGTGGAACGACAAAATAAAGCAGGCTCTACTTACCAAGAAAAACCAATTTAAAGCTTGGCAAAGTTCACAAACAGATGATGACAAGGACAAATATAAAGAAACTAAGAGACAAGCAAAAACTTGCATAGCTGAAGAAAGAGCGAATGCAAATCGAGCTTTTTATGAGAGATTAGAGTCAGCTAAAACAGAAAACGATGTACTTAAAATAGCTAAACAAAGACATCGGGCTACAATGGACATCAAAATGAATAGATATATAAAAGACAAGGAGCAAGTCGTACTAACGGATAATATCCAAATTAGGCGCCGTTGGCAACAGTACTATGAACACTTACTGAATGAAGAATTCCCTCACGAAGACCCCGCCCAACTCGAACCTGTCAGTGGGCCTTTACCGGAAATAGATTCGCATGAAGTGAAACTTGCATTAGCTAGCATGAAGAACCAGAAAGCAGCAGGACCAGACGAGATACCAGCCGACTTATGGAAACGACTCGGCCTCACGGCAGTTAACTGGCTAACGAAACTGTTTAACGCTATATTAGTCACCAACCAAATTCCAAAATCGTGGCGCCAAAGTTGTTGTTGTAACCCAATGTGAAAACTATAGAGGCATAAAATTGATTTCACACACTCTAAAAATCTGGGAACGTATCATAAATAAGCGCCTGTCTCCTATTACGAATGTATCCCAAAATCAGTTCGGCTTTACACCTTCCAGATCAACTACTGATGCTATTCAGGCAGTCAGAATCCTGATGGAGAAACATAGAATAAACAAAACAGATTTACATCTAGCCTTTATCGACCTCGAAAAAGCCTTTGATAGAGTGCCCCGCGAACTCGTGTGGCAGGCCCTTAGAGCGCAAAAAGTACCGGAAAGATATATATTAATAATTCAAGATATGTACAGCGAAATCAGTACACAAGTCAAGACACCGGCAGGATTAAGTAACGCGTTCGAGGTCAAAGTGGGTGTCCATCAGGGATCTGCTTTAAGCCCTTTTCTATTCAACCTAGTAATGGACTATATAACAAACCATATCCCAGCACCTTTACCCTGGACCATACTATATGCCGATGATATAGTACTAGCGGCAAATACTGCAAAAGACTTGCAAGAAAATTTAAATACGTGGACACACTCTTTAGAGAAGTACGGACTCCGGGTTAGCAGAAGCAAGACGAAGTACATGAAATGTCCCTTTAGCGGAAATACAACTCCTGAAACCATATGTATTGGATCAACACCTATCCCCACTGTGAACAAGTTTAAATATTTGGGATCTATGCTCACGCCGGATGCCAATGTGGAGGCCGATGTTGCGCACCGCGTAAATGTCGCATGGCAAAAATGGCGGTCGCTAACAGGAGCTCTGTGTGATACCCGAATGCCCGTAAAAACAAAGGGTAAAGTGTACAGGACAGCTGTCAGGCCAGCCCTACTGTACGGTTCCGAATGCTGGACAGTCAAAAAAGCGCATGAACAGATAGCACATGTAAATGAAATGAAGATGCTGCGCTGGGCGGATGGAGTGACCAGGTTGGACAGAATTCGGAACGAATACGTCCGGGGGAGCTTTAAAGTAGCGCCAATCACAGACAAAATGACGGAAAATCGCCTTAGATGGTATGGCCACATCATGAGGCGTGATGAAGACCATATAGTGAAAATCGCATTAAGCTTGCCAGAACAAAAGAGAGGGAGAGGCCGCCCGCCATCGACCTGGTGGTCAAACATCGAAAGAGACCTTAAGAAAGCCCAATTGCCAAAACCGACAACCCAGGACAGATCAACCTGGCGCCGTAGAGTGAGGAGACCCGACCCCAGATAATGGGACCAGGGACGGAAGAAGAAGAAAGAAGTTAAAATATTGTCTATGATTTTTTGAAACCTTTACATACTTTAATAAAAAACGTAGAAACCTAATAAAATGACAAAGTTTTTGTTAACGTATTCGACATTTTTTTCCGAATATCAACATTTTAAATAGGCCGTTCGATAGAGCAGGCATAATGCAGTCGAACGGTATACTTAACTCAATTTCGTGGTTACATTAATTCATATTACAATCGACGATATGTTACTTGACTTATTTCAAATAAGTTTTATGTCACGACATTCGACATTTCAACGCTTTTCGTCCTAGAATGAAAGACCTTAGATTCGATCGATCTCGTACCATTATTCATCAGTTTCATCATCGAACAGTTAGCACATATTTTATCAAATCTGAAATTGAAATTGCCAAAAATGTGAAAAACCTTCGTATTCAATGTCTTTGTATATAAAACACGTAGTACTGAATAACAATGTTCTCATTCCATTTCACTTCATCAAATACTGTAAAATCAATGAGTTTTTTAACGCACCATTATCCTAAACCATTAAAACAATACAATGTTATTAAAATACGGATATTTAAAGAGCGGTTGTTCTCAATATCTATTGGTTATGAATTAACCCTGTAATCATCGTAATTAATGTAAGACAATTTATTTGTTCAATCGCGACGAAGTTGAATTAGGAAAGAAATTAATTAAACTTTTATAACAATTATGATCCTTCCACGTCGCCCCGTAGCTCTAGAAAATTACACTTCACAAACTAACGTCAAAATAGAGAAAAATATTCAGAGCTCGCATGATTGATGTGAATGTCAAAGGCTGCGAGCTCTTCCCTTACTGTTGACATTGTTCGTTTACACAGCAAGTGTAATTGATAGGCGGCTGTAACACCGTTTAACGCGAATGAGTGGGTATGAAAAGTTGGGTCTGACAGTGATAGAGGGGCTGGGTTTTTGTCTCGTCGACGGGGCGTATGTTTGGTTGGTCCTATCGTGGACGTTATTGAAACTAGTTATGAAATGCGTATAACATGCGTATTTCTCCACTCACTTGCTTCATGTAGCTTTTGTTACATGTCATCACTCTTATTTTACATAGACATAGAGTCTATCGCAAAAATCAAAGCAAGTGAGTGGTTATAGGTATGTTATGAAATGCATGATGAGTATGATCACGTAAAAAATATCTCCTCATAAATTGAAATGGCGCATGAAATCAACATTGTGTTTCATTGATAAAGTTTGACAGACTAGGTAGATCTGATTTGATATTTAGTGTGCATATAACTTAATCGTTACAAATACCTAAATTAAAAAATAAAATTAAATAAAATCAAATCAAATAGTTTATTTGCAAGAATACAGTAGGTATATAATAGCTGTTATCATTTTAAAGTGCACAGTGTACTCTACTCACAATAGAGCATGCAAATATTAAAAGTACTTTATATTAGAATGTCACGCAAGCTTACTTAGTACTTCACTTAGATACTGTTCGATTCGAAGTGTTTTCGGTAAAGTAATTTTCCCATAGCCAAATATTTATGTGATCAATAACAACTGCTTTTTCAAAATTTTCATTCACTCTCCGGGTGAATTTGATGTTCATACGGTTTAGTGAAAAACATCAAATTATATTAAATAATAAAGATATATAGTAAATTTTAAATGATTGTTCACCTTTTAAGGGCATGTGCAATATCGAGTTCTGTTAAAAATAGGGGAAATTAAAAAAAAAACTTTGTAGATAGAATTTCTTTCACTTTTTCCAAAACATAACACGATACTGTACATGTACAAGTCCGTAAACGAAGAACAATCATTAAAATTTCATCTTGTATAAATAGGTAAAATTATATAAGATTGTCAAAAGAAATGTAAAACGCTTCTATCAAATAATAAAACGGTCATGAAATAGAATTCGTAAAATGAAGTTTACTCGAGCAAAAAATACGAAAATGTATTTGAAAATTGAACCAATTATATCAACTGATAGAACACATTCGACATGCTTACGTAATAATTGTAACATAAACATCTCAAACGGCAGCAGATTCATAAATATCCAACAAATTTACCCAATTACGACTAGACAGTGAAGTAGGCATAACAGCGTCATTTTTTGCGAGGGGACGGTAATTGGGTGACCCGGCTGCAATGACCATAAATACTTTCCCCAGCAAACCACCCTGTGGTTTTAGGTTGGTTTAAAGTCTCTGAAACCGTAATAAATATCACCATGTGTTAGAGATTATCACGAAAACAGTTGCTATTCATAGGTTTGTTTTAAATATAGTGTACCTATTCGTAAAAATGTCCTAGCGATGATGGAAGTACCTACTGACATCAACATGAATAAAAGTCAATTTTTTTTTTCAGTACGGTTAGTGCAGTACGGTTTTTTTATGCAATAGGGCAAGAAGTGGTTAATTTTTTGTCAGGTAGCAACTTCGGAGCCACCTAGCACCTGTAGGTACTGGAAAATGTCGTATGATAGGTACCCACACGTGCACGAAGTCTCTATTCTCATATTACTCGAGATCGAATGTCGTGCGGTTTATATTAAAAAGATGTACTGATTTGACACTTTCATTTCATGAAGTAGAGACTGAAGAATAAAGGTTAAATAAATAAATGAAGCCGGTCAAACATATCTTAGAATAGATACAGAATATATAGATATTAGTAATTCAAGGCCAAATATACTATCTACTATAATAATAGATAGGTGCTATCTCAGGTCAAATTATTATCAATGATCAATTCTTCAATTTTAGTTTCTAACGAAGCATAATTTAATAATGCTTGCAAAAACAATCATTATCGACAAAGCTACAGAATTTTCCACCATAGCCCGAAAATTGGTGCGTCAAACTTCAGACGTTATAATATTGGATGTTATCGCATTGATAATATTAGATCTCTGAACGTTTCAATTTTATTGAAAGGTTTTGGTTTACTTCCGAATGTCAGAATTTATTACATCGAATATTACAGAAGTTTCACAATAGACCCTGTTTCAAACTCGACTTCCTTCCAAATGTCGTTATTCATGACTTTTGATAAGAAATTGAATTAGTATCGGAATTGGAAATCTCTATAGTTATAAATTTCGACTCCTCAAATGCTTAAAAACATTAATGAAATATCTATTTTCTTTTAAATGTATTTTTGAGACCCTAAAACATTGCGCGTTTTCGTCTTGTGGCATCCACTTATTTTAAAACAATATTTTCTTAATACAGCCAATCAAAGTAGAAGTTCCAAAATAAACAATCACGAAAATAAGACCAATGTATTTTCCCTTAAAATTACAAGCTGAGAGAAGTAACTCGGCCTTTAGGAAAATAATCAAAGGTGTTCCATTAGGCCAGGTAAATGTTTTTACCGGGAACATTCTACTTTGGTGATGTAACAACCCTTTCAGTTATTGCGTTTTTCTAGGGACAGTTCCATAGTTCCCAGGAGTATTGAAAACACGTCTGTAAATTGAAATGGAAAAGGGTCGAAACTCGTAAGGGTAATAACTATAAGTTTGGCAATCGTAGATGGGCACCGAAAAGTTAGAAGGGTATGGGAAAATAGGAGTCAATTCGTTTGCTCGTTTTGTAAATTTATTGTTAATAAATATTGTCGATGCAAAATGTTCATTTTCTATTATCTTTTTCATATACTTTATTTATTATATATATTGGATTTCATATACCGAAAGACCAAGATTACCAACGTCCGAGGTGTGAATCGACCCACCCAGTGCTCAGCTTTAGCGGCTGATGCCTGCACTGCTCGGCCACTCGGTCTTAGCAACCACCAGTCAATTTTCTCGGGTAGGTATATGCAATCCCTTACAAGACTAGGCGCCTTTTTTGATTTTTGTTTTTTCTTTGGTATATGACATCCAATATTTATAATTTGTATAGTATTAATCAGTATGAGTACTGGGGAAAAAATAAAAGCACAAATCAATATATTTAGTCAACAAATGATTTGATTTGACTTTTCACAGTTACTTCAACACTTTATTTATTTACAAAAAGGATTTTATTGTTTTATGATTATGGTACGTGCCTTATGCGCGTGTTTTAATGTAAATAATAAATATAAAAAAAATTATAAGATATATTAGATATATAGATATTGTCTCTTTCGGGACAATAATTAGCAGCTTGCTAATTCAGAACGCGCTTATGAATAAGGGAGTTTGTCTTTTACTTCCGCAAAAGTATTTTTTTTTTAATCTTAGCTATAAGTAATTTCACCAGAGTTGAGGTGAATGATTACACACACATCCAAATGAAGTACTAATTACAAAAAATGTAGTGAATGAATTGACTTGCGTCAAAATATTGAAACAAATCCCTTGAACAAACTTCTTGGTAAATTTTACAGTTGCAATTTGATTTTCTGTCTGTACGAAAAAATAACATTAATTTAAAATTCCCCGTTTACATGACATGTTATTGTGTGCGTGAACTCAACTCTCGTGGTACTATCTATAAGGTGGAAGTATTTAGTACCTGACGCTGTACCAATACTCGTCATCATCATAGCTTGAGTTGTCATCGATAAGATAAAATCTACTATTTAATTATGGCATTTAAACGATGAATTAAACGCAGCTTTCAAAGGCGCCTAGCCTTGTAAGGGATTGCATAAATTGACTGGTGGTTGCTAAGACCGAGTGGCCGAGGGGTACAGGCATCAGCCGCGAAAGCTGAGTACGTGGGTTCGATGCCCACCTCGGCCGTTAGATGATCTTGGTCGTTTTTCTTTGGTATAATTATGACATCTATATAGTTTTAAGTAGTGTGACTAGTGGGAAAAAATAAAAAGTACGAATCAAAAAAATTAGTTAATAAATAATTTGATTCGTGTTTTCACAATACGTTCTTTTTAATATTACTTACAAACTCATCTCCCAAAACAGATGAAAATACTTTACGTAGATTTATAAATGAGCAAATATCGTGATTCAAATAAATATTCTCTGTTAACATGTTACGTATTGGTACTTCCACCTTACGTGGCCGTCTTCATTTTCGAACAATTCGAGGCAAAAAATCTGGTTGGTGAGTTCCAAATCAGATTTAATCGACTATATCAAGGCAGTATTGCGTTTCGTGCTTGATTGCTCATTCAGTTGTAAATCAATATTCGTTCGTTGCACACTTGATTTACGTCGTCAAAACAAAATGTATGGTAATAAAATTGCTCTGGCGAATATGGAAAACGCGTGCTGTCATTATGACTTTGGAATTTGTGTTTTCATTTGCTGTTTTGCGTTTCGTATTCTAAATTCTGGTCTTTATGAAAAGAAATTTTCAATGAATGATTATATTCAAATCATCTGTCGTTATAAATATATCGATGGCAAAAAGCGAGAACGTAGTAACCGCCACCTGGTCGAAAATTTTTTTTTTGCATATTCGGAATCAGCGAATTTTTCTGCGTCGACTGGTCTGGGTCCCATGTCTCTACGACGCTTAGAAAAAACTGGACTACGTTGCAAAACGAATGTATTTTTTTGACGATGCTCACATCTAATTGCTGTAAACACCTAAAAAGTAGCAATTTTCTAAACGAGTACATTTACGCCAATTTTGTTTTTTCATAAATCAAAGCGTGTGGTGGTAACAGCGTTGCCGAAATTTTGTTCTGTGGCGGTTACAGCATTAATGCATGTAGTAAAAAAAATACGAACCAAGTTTACTGCAATTATCCTAAAATAAATTGTCAATGATTGACGCTTACTACATTTCATTCGAAAATGAATTAGCAATAAGCCACAGTAACGACATTTGAAACACAACGTGATGTGGGTACCGCTTGAAGACACAGCAATAAAAATGTGCGCTCGCGGCGATGTGGCTCGTGAATACGACCTGTGATTTAGACTACTGGCGATCACCGGAGCGAGTGGGTGTACGTAGTCTGTGTACTCTGTGTGTCCGTGAAGTGAAAATGAATTCCATTGGAATTAAATTTTTAGGTTCCTATTTTAATTTCAAATGATATTCTGCCTAAGAAAAATGACTCCAAGTTTTCATTTAAATAAATAATAACAATTTTATTTTGTACGGTACCATAGTAATGATAACGTTTAGTTATTTAAGTTAAATATTAATAATGGTTCAATGAGATTAGTTCAGGGATTTTTTTTTATAATTGATGTGATAGCTGTGTTCAAACAATTGTTGAAGAATTATGTTGGAAATTAAATAATAAGTAACACTTTCTTGCTAAGCAACAAAGAGCTTGTAATGGTTAAGATTGATATTAAAAATGCCTTCAACTCCGTCGGTCGCGATGCTTTGTTAAGAGAGAAGGATTCTATTCCTATGTCCGGCAATGTTACAGCAGCCCTTCAGATTGAAAGTACTCGAAGCACAACATATTGTCTGCAATAGGTTGTCAAGTCAGTTGTGTTGTAAGGCTAAAAAAGGCGGAACCGAGTGGATCACCACTCGGTTCCGCCTTTTTTAGCCTTGCAATCCACCCTATTATCTCTTGATGTGACACTTGGCAGTAAACTCAACATGTGGTACCTGGATGACGGTAGCCTCGGGGCGAGGCAGAGTCTGTTCTGAGTGAGTTGACCTCCTTAGCTGCTAAGTTTAGAGAAATAGGTCTTGAACTGAATATGGGAAAATGTGAGCTGTATTTGAGCTCAGGCAACGTAAGCAGGCCCCAAGTTATTAGCAATTTTGAGAATATCTGTCCAGGTATCAAGGTGATGAACACGGATTCTCTTCATCTACTTGAAGCCCCTGTATTTGACGAATTAATGCCTGTTGTTGATGCCCAAATCAGCGTTTCTCTCAGCATTCAGACTGTCTGCTCAAGGTCTCCTCGCACATGGCTTTTTTCATTCTCCGGTTCTGTCTCCTCGTGCCTAAGTTGACGTATGCCATGCGATGCAGTCCTTTTTGGAAGTTTCCGCAACTGTGTGAGAAGTTGGACAGTTTGATACACACCACAATGCAAAACATCTTAAATATCAAACTGGATGAGAGGCAGTTAATCCAGGCAAATTTCCAATACGGTTTAGTGGCCTAGGTCTACGGCGGGTGTCGAGTATTGCTATTCCCGCTTTTTTATCGTCTGTGCACAGTACGCTTACTCTCGTAGGAAGTATCCTCAATCCATCACTACTCGATTTCGAGGTAGCGTATTTGGCGATAGATGTTTGGAGTTTGGCCTGTCCGAGCGACGAATTGCCATCAGGGCGGGACGTGGCTTGGGATGAGCCTCAGTGCCGTGAGGCACAGTTAGGCTTGCTTGACTCCACCACCTCCTCAGCTGAAAAAGCCCGTCTGCTTGCAGCGTCGGAAAGGAAGTCGGAATATTGGCTACAAGCTCATTCTTCCAGGAGTTGCGCCACATTGCTGGACAATAATTCCCTAAAGTTGGCTGCTGGGCTTCGCTTGGGTGCGGATATAGTTGTGCCCCACCGTTGCTATTGCGGTTGTGAGGTAGACTCCCGGGGGTGGCCACGGCCACTCCTGTCGGAGGAGCGCTGGTCGTATACCCCGCCACGCCAGTCTGAATGGCCTGGCTCGTGACGATGGCAAGAGACCAGCTGGGATGACGCTCATACCGTAGCAGTTTGGAAGGCCGCTTATTTGGGGCGGCTTTGGCTGCGGAGGTCTTAAAACATAGGAAGTAAACCGGCCTTTGTGGTGGCCATGACTTTGCGGCTTTAGCGGTGGAGACTCTGGGGTCGTGGGGTCCTGGCACCCACAAACTTTTTAAGGAGTTGGGAAAAAGGCTGTCTGAGGAAACGGGTGACCATAGGGCTGGCACATTTCTTGGCCAGAGGTTAGGCATTGCCATCCAGCGAGGAAATGTAGCCAGTGTTATGAGCATTCTCCCACAAGGAAGCGACTTGGGGGATGTGGTACTTTAAGTTAATTATTATTATTTTAGTTTTAAGAATGATTTGTGTTTTTTTTCCAATACCTGTAAATAGTATTATCTTTGCAAATATATTAAAAGTAATATTTACATTCAAAACATATTTTATAGGTAGTGGTAGTGACTGTAGTGAGTTTTATATCGATAAAAGTTATTTAAGAGACAATTTAATGCCAAAACTGAGGATAAAATCTAAAGAGTTTTAAAGTTTTCACGGGAATATTGAACCTCATTACCTATAATAATATTATTTCGTTTTAGCAGATAACAATATTATAGTCTGGATTAACCCTAAGAATATTAATGTTTGTTTTAGCATGATACAAGGTTGTGATTTTATATAAGAGATTTTATTAGCCTTTTGAAATGTTATAAGCAACACAGGTTTTAAGTAACATTCATAATGTTTTTGTACAGAGTAATTGAGACTAGGTAGTGTTTGATATAATAAGACTGTAATTGTTGCATCTGAGCTTTTAATTTGAAAGAAACCAGCTTTTAAAAATTGAAAACATTTTACAAAAATATGTTAACAAAAGTTGATTGATACTTAAGTCGTTTTGTTTTCACAGTTTCTTTTTGGCGGTGGACACTTACCACATTTCAGTTAGTCCTATAAAGAGCGTCATGACATGTACGTCAACATTATTGCATCTTCAAAATAAATGAAGGCATCATTACAGCGTTTCTGCTTTATGGACATTTTACTCGTTTCATTATTTTAGTACATTTACTTCTGGCGTTTACAGCGTTTTCGCGTAACGAAAAAAAGAGTTCAATTGTCGTAACCGCCACTAAGTCGTAAACCAGTCTTTTTTGTTAAATATTAAATATGACAGTTGAAAGAAAACCATAAGTTATGAATTAGATCCAAATATCAAGAATTTATGTTCATAAATGAAAGAGTTATGATTTTTTTTCTTGAAATCGAAAAGTTTTTTGGCTCTGGTGTAAAGTTTGCATTTTGGCGGTTACTACGTTCTCGCTTTTTGCCATCGATATGTACAATTTTCATCAAAAAATGTTTTCTTTACTCCTGGTTACACAGTGTTTATGTTAAACATAAATATCATCATCATCATATCAGGCGAAAGACATCCACTGCTGAACAAAAGCCTCCCCCTGAGATTCCCGCATCCAGCGGATTCCAGCGACCTCCACCAGGTAATGTACCGGTACCATGGCCGCCACTCGAGAATCTTTTCGCCCCAACGGCCAACGGTTCTACGCGCAATCTGCCCCGCCCACTGCCCGCCCCACATATCGGTTACTTTGGTTCTGCTGCTCTTTTGGATGGCCTCATTTTAACATAAACATAGTAACATAACCAACCGTCAAACGCAGATTTCTTTTGTTCTATCAGGCTATGGGTTACGAACACGGCGTTCCATACAGTATGTGAATAGAAATCAATTTAGTCCATTCGCGACTGGATGCGCCTTTTGTACAACCCTGAAAGGTTAAAGCGTTCGTTTTCACAATACTGACTAGCTCTATTGGTCGACGTTTTAGTTTTAACAACAGAAATGTCGCGGAATGGCTGGATATCGAATATAATGATGGCGCCGTTTCTGAAGCACTCTGCTTGTTCATTGCTTAAATGAGTGTATGAACTACCTAATAAGTAACGGTGTTGTAGGTGAGATAAGTACCTATGTATGTGCTAGAAGTAAATTCTTTAATAAGATACTTTATAACTCTAACAAAATGACTGAAATAAATACTTCACACTTCACAGCATACACCTACAATTTTTTGACAGTAGACAGATATACACCTTACCTTCATACTTCAAAATGCGTAAAAGAGAGGCAAAATACATGTACAGTTAAGGGAAAAAATATCTGAATACTTTTTTACTTATGTCTGGGGCATAAGGTTTAAAATCATATATATATATATATTTAATTATTTATGCCCCTGACTGTACAGTGTACACTCGTATTTAATAAACAAAAAAGAGACAACTAGCGTTTGACAATCAAGCACGTGCATTTTTGAGGTTGTTAATGATAAACACTGACAAGCCGCTAATAATTGTTTGTCCCTTTCGGTCTTAACAATGTGTTCATAAGAGCAAAACGGACAAACAATTATTAGCGGCTTGTTAAGTTAACAAAGGTTTATGAATAAGGGGGTAAGAGCATATATAAGCTTGTCCCTTTCTCTAGGTCAGTTAAACACGTCAAGATGGCGTTCTATTTATTATTCGAGAAATAGTAAAATCGAAAAAAATATACAACTCAGTTTAATTGCGCGTAATCTAATATGTTAAGGGTATGTTTGCATTTGAAGGCTCCACGGAAAGAACCTGTCTAGTCAATTCAAATAACAGAAGGAAAAACCACCTTACTTTTAACAAAATAAGGTATGAATTTGCCCTGATTTTTTTAGGCACTGCATTTGTTTTTTCCGTGTACCCTTCATTTTATTTTGTGATTTTCACTGTTGTATAACATAAGATGGGCAGGCCACATTACCCGCACAGCCAGAGGTCGATGGGGTCGAAAAGTGCTCGAGTGGAGACCACGGCTAGGCAAACGCAGCGTAGGACTTCCACCCACAAGATGGACAGACGATCTTGTGAAGGTCGACGGGACACGCTGGATGCAGGTGGCATCTAACCGGTACATGTGGAGGTCCAGAAGGGAGGCCTATGTTCAGCAGTGGACGTCTTACGACTAAGATGACATTTTAGGGCCTAGCTCATGTGGTTTGCGACAACTCTGCAGTGGTACACACCTCTCGCTGGTCTGGGTGGAACTAAGAGCGATTGTTAGAATTATCGGAATCTGAGCTTTTCACTTAGAGCCGGTATAACATATTTATCTGGGTCAAAATTATTTTCATTGTGTTGTTTCATACCACTCTGTCACGCTGTTAGTTGTTGTTTCGACTCAATATAAAAAAAAAACCAGTGCACTTGTATTTCTCTTTCACGCTAGAGTTTAATCCATACATCAAAAATTAGAAACAAAACATCATCTCATACAAAAATCACAACTGTGTCACGTTTTTTAGGAACAAAAAATAAGACAAAGAAAAGAATTTTGACCCATCTTTCCCTTTGAATGACAGCTTTCATTTGTATAAGTGAGCATTTTCACTTTTAGGAACACCTGAGTTTAAACATTCTTAATTGCAATTAGATTTGTAACAACAAATTAAGTACGATAACTTCATTAATATAATCTTGATGGGTGTTTTTATATTATAATACCTATTCATCATCATCATCAGCCTATGATAGTCCACTGCTAGGCCTCTCCTATTGCCCATGCGTATAAACGCATTAGGAGGTAAATGCCCATAATCGCCACGCTGGGCAAACGGATTGGCGATCGGAGTAATTTGTCCGCTGCTGCCCATCATCAATGATTTTTCAAATAATGGTCAGTGACACTTCAATCCCTTAGTCGACTTTTACGACACCCGCAGGACGAGTTGGGGTGGTGACGAATGTATTCTTACTGCCGTCACCACACGGCCAATATTGCTTATATCAATCTACAATATTGCTTATTTTAATTTAGTACTTGATTAGTATTTAATTGTAGTTAGTAAAATTAAAAGTATAGTTAATTTAAATATTTCTTAACTGTGAATAATTGAAAACGATATCTAGCAATGCGTATTATTTCCCTATATATACATAGCGCTATAAGCAATAAAATCGAAATGTTATAAACGGATAGGATAAAAATAACCTCAGGATAAACCTCGGTTTGCTCTGATTTCATAGTTAGCCAGACCAGACGGTTCATCCATCAATTCTATTAAAGCCGGTTGAAATAAAATCAAAATAGGCACACTTTCCAGCCATTGGAGTACAGACAACGTCAAAGATATCATTACGGTTCAGATGGCAAAAATATACGTATTTGAAAATAAAAATGAAAATTATTACAATTTTGGTGCAGTTTACAAGTGGGTTGAGACCTATTAAGTAAATAATACTTGTATCGGGAACTCGGGTACTAACACATAATTCAAAATAAGAGGTAATAATCACACCTCTGAGGCAAAAAAATTAAATAAAACAATATAATTTCACAATACTACTCTGAAATGGTCTAAATAATTTATCAAAATCAGGGATGACTTAAATTTATAATTTTTATAACAGAAATGCCGGCGCGGCGCGCGCCACCGCCCGCCTGCATAGGGCGGCGGGCGCCGCGCTAGTTCGACGTAGTATTGTATGAAAATCCTTGATTGCCCTAGGGCGTAATGTCGCATCTACGGCGCGCATCGCCGCAGCGCATTGGCGCATTTACCGAACAGGTGTGATGAAAATAATATTACAGGTAAGTTACAACAGCGCAATGTGTAGGCATGTTATTCTCTGAATTTTTAATGTTTTTAATTAATATTATTTCCTTATTTATTTACATAAACCATATTATAAGTAATGACGTGAACTTAAAATATTATGTAATTTAACATGATTTCAGGGAAATGATGTTAAATTCGTATGTTGTTTAATAATGTATTTCGTGCGTAGGTTTTGATTACACATAAAAGACCTTTGATCTTTTGGGCAAAATATACGTAATTAAATTCCGCTGAGATAAAATGTGGTGGACATTTTCATTTGTTTCAAGGTAGATAGCTTGAGGCACTATGTCTTCAAAGGTTCGGAGAGACATCCATAGTAATAAGTTCGGGTAACTGGCGTAGGCGAAGTCGCTTTATTCATGTTAACTGTTACAGAAGTTATGATCCTGATGGCATTTTTGACGACTACGTATTTAGGCAGGAATAGACTGTATTCAGTTTATATTTAATAATTATTGGTGTGTTAATAAAATGCAATTGTTTTATCCCAAAATTAGTACAGGAATTCCTTAACTTTAGGATTGTCCACCGAAAATACGATAACCTAAATCTGACAATGACTCACTTATGTCTTTCATGATAAATAAAAAAGTTGGATGTACTTGAGGTCAGTGCACAGTGCACACATAGGAAAACTATTTAAACTTAATAATAAATAAAGAAATAAATATCTTAAGATATCTGACACAAATCGGTCTATTTCCACGATAAGCTCAATTTCTGGTCATCCGAGACATTTTCCACTTAAACGGCCTTGGCATATGTAGTCTACTATTTCTCAAACATGAAATGAAATATTGTTGTATGTTCCTTATTGTAAAGCTGCGAAGTATGACGTTGGACATCAGGTGCGGCTAGGACAAGAGGTCGGTAATGGAATTTGATACAAATCTTGAAGGCAAAGGCCGGCAAAGTGCATAGGCATTATGACATTCTGCCGTGACATACTGTGCATATAAAAAATAAAATTTGATTTTTTTGTTGTTTATTGCATTATTTGAGAAAAGCACTATGCAAGTATGCATACCTCGGCCGGCAAAATGGGGTTGCCCGCTTCAGAACTTTTTATATGTCTTCGGCCGGCAACCTTTTTCGTCCCGGCCTCTATATAATACTCGTAGTAATGTACTATTTTCTACGTACGTATCAGTAGTGCTCTAAATTGTATCCAGAAGCAGTAAGGAATCAGTAGGACCAGCAGGAATCAACAGAACTGTAATATTAACAATACCTCCTAATAACAGCTTTTAAAATTCAAGTAGCAACTCGAAACATGAATGCTGATTTATTTTTTATAAACGGCACAACATATTGATCTGATAATAGGGACTACATTTGGCTGTCTATAATTTAAAAAGAAACATACTTCTTAAAGGATCTTGAAGATCATGTAAATCATGTTAATATTTTGCTGTTATGAAAGTATAAATGTGAAAACCTGAATGTTATGTATATTTACATTGAAAATGTGAGAAATAGTCAGAAGGGTGCCATGTTTTCAATAAATTCGAGAGCCAAATACTTGATGGTGTAGGTACAGAGATATATTAATTAGTAGCTAAGCAGGCTTCTGAACTTATTTTAGAGTAGGTACTTATAAAATATGTGTTTCAATAAAGTGGTATATGCCACTGTACATTTTTAGGTACTATATACCCGCTACACATTATCACATTATCAGCCTATGAAAGTCCACTGCTGGACGTAGGCCTCTCCTATTAAACTATGCGTATAGACGCATTAGGAGGTAAATGCCCATAATCGCCACGCTGGGCAAGCGGATTGGCGATCGCAGTAATGTGTCTACTATGATGACGCTGCTGCCCATCATCAATCGTTATCAAAAATGGTCAATGACACTTCAATCCCTTAGTCGACTCTCACGACACCTGCAGGAGGAGTTGGGGTGGTGATAAATGTATTCTTACTGCCGTCACCACACGGCCTATACCCGCTACGCTCGTTTCAAAATCACTCTCATGCTTTAATCTACGGCTGCAAAAATGCCTATTATTAATATGCTTGCTTAAAAGTTGAAGACTTGTCGATAACAATTATGTTGATATGTTTAATATTTTTCAATAGGTACACCTGTTCGGTAAGTGCGCCAGTGCGCGCTGGTGATGCACGCCGTAGGTGCGTCATTACGACCATGGGCAATCATGGATTTTCATACAACATTACGTCACAGTAGTAATTTCTGCAATAAAAATGAAATTGAAGCACCAATGTAGCAAAATTCACCTGGTGCTTTGTCACTCACGTGTTCGAGTTTAATTCATCCCTGATTTTGAGAAATGATTTAGACCATTTTAGAGTAATTTTGTGAAAATATATAGTTTTATTATTTTTTTTGCCTCACAGGTGTGATGAAAAACATTGTGTGTGCCACGCGGTACAAGAATTATGAACTCGTGTGAAGTAAAACCCGCGCCTTCGGTTTGGGCTTTCCTTCCACCCTAGTTCACAATTTCTTATTTACCGCCCTTAAAACACAATACTTAAGCTAAATAATTACTCGTTCCTGCTAGAAAAATGTATTTTTATAAGTATGTGTAAAATGTATAATAGTTATTTGTTTTACTAGGGAGCAAAGTGATTGTTTAACTCTTGTGCAAATATTGAAACCCGAGCAAGCGAAAGATTCCAGAATTTGAACCACGAGCGCAGCGAGTGGTTCATAAAATGGAATCTTGAGCGATGCGAGGGTTTTAAGGCACGAGAGTTGAACAAGCTTTGCTGCCGAGTGAAACACAACATTTTTCACCACACTAAAGCGAGGAAACATGCGAAATAAAACTCAAACATAACAAATTAGAAGGTATTTATTTGCAAGTCCTCAACTTCCAAAAAATAAACAAATCAACAAAATAATAAAACAATAACCTCAAATATGTATCTTGGCGTGGCAATGGTTAAATATTCAGGATAATTCCAAAATGAGACTCATGTAGTTATTGGCGATTTTGCTGTAACTTTCGGAATTATCCCACTTTCGCATCTCGCAATTACCCGAAAACTTGAAAATTAAGAGTGAAAGGAAACAAAACACGACCGAACTCGTTTAGATTTTAAAAGAAAAAAATATTCGGATGCGTTCTGAAATTTGCATAGTGTCAACACTTTTATTTTCCTATTGTTTTTATTTGTCGTATTTTTTAGAACTTTTCATTAAAAGTCTCTTACAACAAAATGTGGTATTTAATTTGGAGTTTAGCATATTGAATATAATATTATGAAAGGTTCATGTGTATGAATATGTTTGAAACTATTCAGTTTTCGAACGTACTGTCTAGTTCAAACGTCAAAAACCTTATTGCACTCTCAGGCCGTATAAGTTATTGCTTTAGTCTACCCAGAATATTAAAAAAAAATTACTTTAACCTCTAGAGATTAAAACACAGTTTTGCGCTCTGAAATTGAAGGACAAACAGCGTGTTTACGAGCAGTGTGGTGAAAAAGTATTTTGTTTATCTTACACCAAGTTAAAAGTTTCAAACATCCAAAGTTATAATACATTTCATTGCATCCAATTTAAAAATATGTCGCTCCGCTAGTAATATAAATATGTAGGTACACAATGGACTAAAGGTGCGTTCAAACCAAGAGAGCATTCGCTATTCTAATCCCCCACTCTACAAAATTCGATCGTTACACAAAACGTGATTGGTTGATTTCGTAGAACGGGGGATAGAACAGCGAATGCTCTTTTGGTTTGAACGCACCTTAATAAATTACTCGTTCCTGCTAGAAAAATATATTTTTATAAGCATGTATTAAATGCATAATATTTTTTTTATTGACGACGTCATGTATTTTATCACCAACTTGAAAGTTTCGAACATATCCAAAGTTATAATACATTTCATTGCATCCAATTTAAAAATATGTCGCTCCGCTAGTAATAAATTCCATGTCGACGGCAGATATTTTGTGCCCGGGCATCTCGCTCTTTTTAATCAAAGTTGCAATATAGCCGTTTATTTCTATCTTAGTTACGAGTTTCATAAGAGAATCTCCCCTGAAAATGGTACAAAGCAGCTCGTTCGTTTGTTGAAAATAAGATGTAAGAGGAAAAGAGGACATATTTTTCAACGGCGATATACGTGCATTTCGGTTCGTCCGAGGTAAGTTATGATTTAATTCACTGGGACTGAGAATAATATTTTATTAAGTTATGAATGAAGGCGTACTGAACATGGATATGTTATCTTGTTCCATTCTCATGAACTCGACTGTGCCAACTTTAAATTGAAATGTGTTTTATTGTGCTTGCTGCTGAAAATTTCATTTCAAATAATGATACTAATAATAGGTATGAACAATAATTGAGCTTTTGGAATGATTCAGATTAGTTTTATATTAACCCTAATTATTTATGCTTATGTGCAAATAAATAAAATGATTCATGTAGGGGAGATCGGGATAATAACGTAACATATTAAGAGCAAAACAGCCGAATAATATAAATAATTAAAAGTCACCGGCATTTATTTCAATTTAAGACAAGAGATTTAAATAAACTGTTTAGTACCTACCTACTTTCAGTACTTTGGTAAATTCTTCCAGGTTCAAACTTCTTTCCTGGAGATCTAAAATTATTTTAAATTAGAACATTAAAATTTTATTTCAACACCCTTGATTAAAGGCACACTATTACTCGTATGCGTAGCTAGAATGACATAAAATTGAAACTGCTGATTTCCGCTGAGTGTCATATTATTCACGAGCGAGCAAAGCGAAGCGAGTGTTTAAGCAAACGCGAGTAGGATCATCTAGTCGCACATGTTTTATACGATGTTTTTACTATACTCAGCACCGCTATGAAGTTAACACTGACATTTGCCATTTCCATACATTACTATGTCGAAAAGTAACATTGTTGACAGATAATCTATGAAACGGACAGCTGTCAGGATTGACTTTATAGCGGCGGTCGCCGAGTACATGCATTGTGCGAGTAAATAAAAAAAATCATATCATGACAAAGTCTTCATACGCAAATTTCAGTACAGTACCTTTTTTTCGACTTAGGCGGTAGAAGGTCATTTTAGCTTCTTGTGATTCTTGTCTAACATTTTTCGGAGTTAAAGTTTTGTCACTTGAGGTTTACAGTAACGTAAATTTTACTCAATTATATTGGTTTTCTTGTAGCTTTTGTTTGTAACGTGTTCTTTATTTGATAATGATAATTATCTGTGGCGAGGTTTTAGTGACGTCATCAAAATATTAGTCACATATAATAATAGGGTCTCCCTCGAGATCCCTAACATTGTTTGTCCTAAAATCACTTGCCCGAACTGTTTTGCACTAATGGGCATTAGCCCTATCGATCAGTTGCAATAACACTCATTTTCCATAATGTAATTATTGCCCTAAGACTCACTTGCCGAAATCATTTTTTACCATAACTGTTAAAAACCCTAATGTTATTTTGCATATTCTTTGAAATCCCTAATAACGTTTCACCTGATGTCATTTAGCCTACATGTTGTTGTCCTAAGAGACAGAAGCCCAAGCGATCAATAGTCATAACAATATTTATTCATAATGTCGGTAATGGTTGCACTAATTTTTTTTATTTTTTATTAATTTAGCTTGCAGAATATGCTAAAATAAGCCTATTTTGTAGGAAAAAACTTTCCCCAAAATCAAAAATGGCCGAGATATTCGACCTCAAATTTTAAAAAAATTGGTTTTTGGTCAAAATTACGATGAATGTCGTGTTATTCTGATACCTATTTATTCAAGGAAACATCAATTAATGGGGACTAAATCTGCAGTGAGCGAGCGAAGCGAGCGAACAAAACCTTCTGGGGGCAGAACCGACTCGGATAGGTTAGGTTAGAAGACTAAGGCGGGAGTCTTCGAGGTTATTTTTTTTTTGTTGCAACCCTGAAAACTTTTCCCCAAAATCAAAAATGGCCGAGATATTCGACCTAAAATTTAAAAAAAAGTTGGTTTTGGTCAAAATTACGATGAATATTGTGTTACGAGTATTCTGGCACCCAATTATTCAAGAATATATTAAATAATGGGAACAAAACCTTCCGGGGCAGATCCGACTCGGATGGGTTAGGTTAGGCTAGCTTTGCTCCCGCCTTAGTCTTCGAGGTTATTTTTTTTTATTACAACCCAGAAAACTTTTAGTTAAGTTTTAGTTATATAGTATTTATTAAGGCGTGTAACTGGCCTAACCCAGATATCATTGTGCAATCGTATACCTACGATAAGCGATAAGACACGTGACTATTATTCGGTCGAATCTTTCATTCTCATACATTTTTTACTTAACACTTGTCGTATACTATTGCAGAATGGTATCTCGGCTAGGCCCGCAGATCTACCTATATTAATATCTCAAAACTAATCAAAATCAATGAAATCGCCGAAAAGACCTTTAATAAAATATGACATAGACAGTCACGACGTAAAACTAAGGCTAGTCGATTTATCATA
>JALPQI010002419.1:0-111957 GCA_025490895.1 Thaumatotibia leucotreta
GTTTCTCCACCTTGACAACCCTACTGGACGTCTAGCCCGTTGGAGTATTCGTCTTTCGACATTTAACTTTGAGATCAAACACAAACGTGGTAAGGATCATTTAGTTCCAGACGCTTTATCCCGTTCTGTCCCAATCACTACTATTAACTACAACAGTTCTCATACAAACGACGACTGGTTTAATAATATCTATTCAAAATGTAGCTCAAACCCAAACACAACACCAGATTATATTATACATAATAATAAACTGTATAGATATTGTCGAACACCTTCTTTACTTCAATCTGAATATAGTTGGAAAGAGGTTATTCCATTTGAATACAGAACCCCAATCATCACAGAAAATCATTCCATTCCCACTTGCGCTCATTTCGGAACATTCAAAACATACCAAAGAATAAAATTGAAATATTTTTGGCCAGGAATGTACAAAGATGTTTCCAATTTTATAGCCAAATGTGAAACTTGCCTAGCTTACAAACATCAAACTCAACTTAAACTTGGTCTGATGGGAAAACCTAAGCAATGTTCACGTCCTTTTCAGTGCATTTCTATTGATTTGATCGGCCCATTACCGACTACACATAAGCACACAAAATTTATTTTCGTCGTTACCTGCTGCTTTTCGAAATACTGCCTCCTTTCTCCCCCCGATTAAACGTGTGAACTCGAAAATAATTGTACACATTCTAGAGAACCTAGTTTTTCTTGTCTATGGAGTCCCACAAACTATCATTCTTGATAACGCCCCTCAATTTGTTAGTCAAGAAACAACTGACTTGTTCCACTTATATAAAGTACCTAAAATACATTATTGCCCCCTTAAATGTCCTCAACCAAATACCGTTGAAAGGTATAATAAAGTTGTCACTACAGCAATTTTCTTCATTTGTGGAAGATGATCACAGAAATTGGGATATCAACATACATAAAATACAATTCGCTATTAATACTTCAGTAAATGAAACCACCAATACACTCCAACATTCCTTGTATTTGGCCGCGAACTAGTCACATGTGGATCGGTATACAATAATTCAGATCTCACAGATGACCTTATCTTCGCTCCAAGGGACCAATATGCGGATAACATCGATCTTCTCCAGCCAATATTCTCTGAAGTACAAGTCCGCCTGTGGAGAGCACATGAAAACAGCTCCTCTTCATATGACAAACATCACCAACATTTCGAGTTCAATGAAGGTGACACCGTCTGGAAACGAAATTACCCTATTAGCAATGCTCCTAAACATTTTTCAGCTAAACTTGCTCCTAAGTTTATAAAATGTACAGTTGCTAAAAAAATATCACCCTTAGTATACGTCTTGAATGACATGTCTGGCAAAATGATAGGTCGATGGCACATCAGAGACCTGAAACCCCTTCCCAAAATTCTAAAATAAACATTTAAATGTCTATTCCCATTTGGCATCCTATTTCCTACTGTTACTTTTCTCCTGATTTTCTACTCAATTATGTATATATTCATCTTAATTTATTTAAATCACATCTCATATCATTCCTTTTTCGGATCCATTAACATAAAGTGATTACTTTTGTTACATTATACTAATTTATGAATTAAGAGATCGAACATAAAGTCGACTCTTACCTATCTTGACATCATATTATTATATCACTTTTATTATACACATACTTATACAGTATGTTATCTTAATTCCTAAATATGGAATTACCTCTAAATGTAGTAGGTATTTCAACACCTACGATTCGTCGAATATTTTTCGACTTGCATACTTGATGCACCTACATGTACATAAATATATTAAACGTTAAGATATCATAACTAATCAGCGGGTGGTTACTGAATTATAAGCCTTAATACCAAAGGTGGACGATTTCATGAGTATTTCTTTCACTACAGGAATACTCTAATGAAAGGTGTTTTGGTTAACTGATAGTTCACCAAAATTTTGCTAGATTGACGAATAAAAGATTATGTATGAATGAGTTGTATGAATTAAAGTCGTTTCACCTGATATAAGCATTGTATATACATCATTCACATCTTCTAAATTATCTTTATTCATGCCCACATCTTCTAATTTAAGTTAATTTCATTACGGAAAAATCCGTTGGCCTAAAGCCGAGGATTTTCCCTTCCAGGGCAGCCCCGGTAGTGTGACGATGCGTGAATCGGAACGCACATTGCCCCTTCCACGTTAGGTTCTGGCCGTTTTAGATCCTTATTTCCAAATTTAAAATTACAAATTCCCATTATTCATTCATTTCCTTGATCAGTCATCCTCAGTCCATCAGAAGACGCAGATCGATTTATTACTAAATATTTGTCAATTTAATCAAGAATCTGAGTGCAGCACGAGTCAGTGTTTTATGTAATTTTAATATCCAGTGAAAGTGTTTTATACTATATATCTGTTACTGTTACCTGTGTTCGTCGTTCTTTCCCAAAGGCACAATTTTGTAAGTTGTCATACTTTATAGTTTTACATTTATATATATTCCAACTCAATATCAGTTTAGCTGACTGTACTTGTATCTATTACAGGTGCCTTTATTTTCGAATAAATAAATAACCTACTGGCTGCCCTACTTCCTGTTTCCTTCTCGCTCCCGTCTCCGAAACCCCGAGGGCTACACCCTCACAGTATAACCATATCCCCGCGTCCAACGGTGCAGACATTTTTCATGACAGCCTTATGAGCTACAAACGAAAGGTATTCAAGTATGTCGGCACTTTGGACGCCGGGAATTAATTGGAGTCGCAACTTTTTGCATGTTTGCAATTATTAGTTATCTGTGTTGTGTTATGATTATTTTTTCTCCTTTTTGTATGTTCTTTTTCTTCCTTTTATTTGTTTTTTTTCTCGTTTTATAAACTAGGTATCAATTCGTACGCATGTATTTTGTATTACCTTATTGTGTTTTTTTCAACAAAATTTATTCATAAATGTAACAAAAAATTAATACCATATAAAAAAAAAGTATTATTAATCTTGATGTTGCCTGGTGCTCTAGGTTATTGTGTTATATCGCTATAACATATGTAGTCATAACCAGGGCCCGTAACTTTCATGCCGATGACATCAATTTGACGTCACGCTCCATTTAGGGTGATCCCAAATAGTTTTATTTTATTAATAATTTTTAATCGTTAGTCGTCAATCATTTTAATCATGTACAAATGACTTCAAAAGTAGTATATTTACTCGTGAAATAAATAATACCTACTCGATACGCGCTTTACGTTAAAGAGCAATTCTGTTTTCTACGTAATTATTGAAATGTGTTAACAAAATCATTTAAATCTATTTATTAAATAAAATTTATGTACAAAAACAAATCAAATAATTTTATTTATGTTTCACGTATCAGGTAGGTATTATTAATTTCACGTGTAAATATACTACTTTTGGAGTTATTTGTACATGATTAAAATGATTTGACGACTAATGATAGTAATGATTAATAATTATCAATAAAACTATTTGGGATCACCCTAAATGGAGCGTGACGTCAAATTGATGTCATCGGCATGAAAGTTACGGGCCCTGGTCATAACGATACAATTGTTAGCAGTGGTTACCTATAATTAGATAAACATCAACCACGGATGTACATAGAATTAAGAGAATGTAAGATGTATTATCTGTTGGTGATCCTAAATAAATAAAATAAGATAAAATTACTTATGTAAATATCTATGAATTGAAAGAGTTGCTTTTTTATTTTCTTGCGTAAACTCACCAACTTACATTACCAGTTATACTTAAACATTTTTGAATCTGAGAGAGCATTCGTAACCGTTTTAATGGCGGGACCAGATCCTGAATTCAATCGATTCTAACTTTGAAATAGAAGAGTTACAATTTTTTTTACAACAAGTACCAATTCATTACTAAACAATGCAATATAAATCGACAGAATTCAGGACCTGGTTCCGCCATTATAACGTTATAATGGCGGAACCAGACTGATTGAATATAACTTTCAAATAGAAGAGGTACAATTTTTTTAGAACAGGTACCAAATAGTACTAACTCAGTTCTAAATAATGCAATATGAATCGATCGAATTCAGGATCTGGTCCCGCCATTATAACGGTTACGAGCATTCGGTCGTTCGTGTGGTATTAAATACCTACGTATAAAAACGAACAAAAGGTCCCGTGTAAATAAAAGAGACACGGCGATACTCGCATGGCGGTGATAGTTCGCCGCTGCAATAGTTCATAGTTGACTCGCTCGCGATGAGACTAGTGCCTGAAGAGCTCGTTCCCACTATGTCGGCTGTTGTGCCGATTTTCAATCGTATGTCGGCGTCACTGTTCCAACTATGTAGGTTGTCGGGCCGATTTTTAATCGGGTGTCGGCGTACTGTTCAATCAGTGACAGCGACGCGCGGGCGTCTGAGGGGGTGCGGCGCGGGCGGAGTCGGCCCGACACTCGACAAAATGTGAACATCGCCATATTTACTAATACGCGAGCGAGATCCGACACGATTTTTTATCGGAATGGGAGGGCTGGCAAAACCGATGACATTTTATGTCGGCTTCGACAAAAAATCGTCGGACGAGTGTGAACAGCATATAAAATATTCTGCCACCGGTATGAGCCGATTAAAAATCGGCCCATGTCCGACATAGTGGGAACGAGCTCTTAGACACTGGTCTCACCGCAAGCTACTAAGCTATGAACTAACGGCTATAAACACGAACAAAAGATACACACACTCGTGTAAAAAAAGAGATCACAACATTGGCCGAACATAGAAGATCATACGGACGGACGCAGCTATACAAGTTCTAAAGTTGCGTCCCGTACGATCGCCCATGTTCGGCAACTGAGGAGAAGGGCCTTTAGACTTCACTTTCTGTCCGCCCGTCTGTGTGTCCGCTTGTCTGTAACCAGGTTGTTATTTTATGAACCATGATAGCTAAACAGTCGATTTTTTACAGATATAATGTTAACATATTCCAGTTACCACAGATACACCACACACCACCATACAACACCATTAGGGAATATTTCGCACTTTGCGTAGGAGCACGAGGTTGGCGTATTTGCGTTATGACTCTCGCTTCCACCTGTATACTAATGGGAGCAAGAGGCGAAACGCAAATACATACGCCAAGTGAAGTATCAGCATAAGCAAGCAGTCATAATCAGGGTCCGGTTTTATACAGCTACAGAGCGGCAGTCTCTTTCTAACTTACTTTGCTAAAAAGAGACTGCTGCTGGTGGTAAAAAGAGACAGAAATATTCCCAAATGTTATGCATGACTAAAAAGACTCTTTTTCCTTAGCTACATTTGATTAGAACAAGTCTTTTTAATTTTGAAGGTCAAACTGACCTTTTTATAAACTTTTTGTTAGAAGATATATCTTTTTAATTCTTAGGAGCGACATGTCAAACTGACCGATTTCCGAGGGGCCGCGCCGAGTGTGCCACTAAGAGGGATGGATATATAGTGAGCGTTGTTGCCATGCGAGAAAAATTACCCCATCATTTACCCTATTATATGAAACAATATTAAAATGTAATATCAAATATGTTTATTTAAGTGGAGTTTTAGTTTCTTAGTGTACCTTATTTTATTTAATTTACTAAATAGTATTTTAAACTGTCATAGATACGTGGCGTTTTTCAAGCAAAATATACATCTTTGCCGAATATCAATTAGATTGCATTTTAACGTATACCAACCGACAGTAGAATCCAAAAAAAGAATGTAAGCAAATATGGCTGATATTCCATAGCATCTGACGGGTTTGAAACATATCGTGAAATACGTTCGCAGATATAATTTTAGGTTACCACTATAAATATCAATATTTTTTACTAAAAATGTATGTGAACTCTTTCAAGTTCGGAATAAAACTACGATTGTGTTTTAAAAGTGTTTTATTTTGGAATAATGCAAGTTATTAGGATTGTTTACATTTGTTTGGATTCTACTGACGAATGGTGTAAACGGTTTGCGGACAACTCATATTGACTAGCAAAGATGCATTATTTACTTAAAAATAATACATTTTTTTTACTTTTAGGTATACACTATCTTCTACCATCCCCGACTCTCAATTTCAACTCGTCAATAATGATATATTTAGTAACTTATCGACATTAAATTAAAAAATATATATATATTATCATCGATTTCATTAGATGAATGAAAAATTACATGTACCTACTTACCACAAACAACATAGTAAATAAACCCTCGATTACCCAAACTAGTTTAGGCAAACTTATTCGGATAATTTAAATAGGATAAGGTAAAATAAAACGACAACGTATATACAAATAACATTTAATTTACTCATAAATAATTAGAATTCTATGGAAAGAAAAAATCTGCAAGTGCACCATCGGGCCAAACCACCTTTTATACATTATAATAATTTTACGAACGTGGGCAACTATCATACTGAAATGACCTCAAAATTTTGGGTAATTATACCCTCCTTGCCCTGGCATCCCTCGAACAATAACAAAGTCACTGAATTATTTCCCTTTTCCGAGTTAATTATGGCCCAAATGCTTTCTAATGACTAGTATTTTTATCATTTTAAAATGGTTTGCTAACAGTTTCATTTAGAATTAGACTGAAAAACACTATATTTACCTGCGAAAGGTTATGTCAGCAATTTTTCGCTCGTTTCTACTTTTACAGCCTAGTACTTCGCATCGCACCATATCTAGAAGATAAACACAGATGAAATTGTTCAAAATAAGCCTTGGGATAAGTTGTTTGTGTCCACTTTCACATTGAAAACATTTAATTTCACTCCCACCAGACGTAAGTGACGTATTTAACGCATTTGTCTGTCCCGTAGATGCTAAGTGACACGCAAAAAATAGTGGCACAGTGATAAGGACGGACGATTATCGTTCCTTTTCACTTCCACTAGTTAAAAGTTTAATAAGACCATCCCTTTCGTTCTTGCTATTATTATTACGTTGTCAAATCCATATGAATCCTACATTCATGCCGTTTTCAAATAAACCCAGTGACATCACAGATAATTCAGAAATAGAAAAAGTACGTACATCTCTCTTTGACACCGAATTTAATTGGTAAGCAAGATAAGGATAGTTGTATAATAAATGTTGTACTACATCTATGCTTTAGTCCTTAATCCTTGGTGCAACTGGCCTAATTTGAAAACGCTCGAGTGTCATAAGAAATCGAACTCGTACCTAATTACAACCTTGTTTTTTTGAATGTTGGGTTAAGTTTGCTTAGCTGTCCTATTTGAAGTTTACTGTGACAAAGCTTTAAAGTGGTTTACAGCGACATAGCTGTCTATTGGTAAACCTTATGTCGTTGCACTAATGTACACAAATAAATAGTTTCAAGGTTTATGATGGTAGCTAGCAATTGTTTTATTGAGTGCAGAGTTAAAAGTCGAGTAGAGCTGTACAGAAAATCAAACATCCAATAAAAAAAATAAACAACAGATTAAAAAATGAATACTATAGATAAGTTAAAAAAAAATAAAAATCAGTTGGGGTGTCTGAGGTTTTGAGTGTTACCAGAAACACCGTGTATATATTAATAGATACTTAAGTAAATAGACAGCCACGACCAAATAACAAATGTTTGTGGTAAATAAATAGACATAATTTTATATTATGCCCTCGCCGGGATTTGACCCCGGACACTCCAGCTTCGTAACCAGGGTTATTACCAACCTGGGCTACGGACGGAGGCAGACAAATAAGGAATAATAAAGGCCCTAGGATTGATCCCTGGGGTACACCACATATGATAGGTTTTCGGCTACATGTATAATCACTTTTACTACCTGGTAAAGATTTCACAAATCGGATTTAAGCATTTCATACGCAGTACCGTTAACTCAGTTATTTAATTTTATTAATAACCTTTCTGTCGCTTTTATTGGAAAATAAATGCTCTTTTTGCCTAACATCTTTAATTAATTTATTACTACGCTTGATAGTTACGTTACATTTTTTAATCTTAATTTTTATTATATCTGTAGTCAGTTTTTTTTACAATATACGCGGCAGAAATACGTAAGTAAGTATTTAGACTTAAACTTTAATTATTATTAAATAATCAAGAAATAACAATGAAAATAATTACATTATTTCATAATGTGAAATACACGATTTCAGTATCACACACAAATCACTACGGCACATGCGCCTACCGGCACAGACTACAAGTGATTGACGCGCCCGCGCGGGGGGCGGCGGTAGTTATAGGCGAGCGGCTCAAAAAGCACCGACGGCGGCAAGAGTGTGATTGTACCGCTGAGTCAAAAGTTTCTCATAGAAATTTTTGATGATTTAAGCTACACTGATATGATGCATTATGATTTTATTATAAGGATTTAAATGACACAGGTCAAACAAATATTCTATTTCAACCGACATTCTCATCTATAAGGGCTCATGCATAAATCATGTGATGTTTTTTTGGCTACTTTTTGACCCCCCCCCTCCCCCATGGTGATGTTTGGTGAGTTTCTTGGCTAGCCCCCCCCCCCCCCCAGCAGTCTCACGTGTATTTTTTTCATTCAACTTTTCACGTTCGCTAGCCGAAATTGACAATATTTCTTTTTTACACGTGAGGTCTCCTTGTACCCCCCCCCCCTCCCCCCACCGTGATGTTTCGTGATGTTTTCTTGGACCCCCTCACCCCCCTATAGGACCTCGCGTGATTTATGCACAAGCCCTAATAAGAGGTTCAAAATGCTTAAGTAACATACATTTTATGGTTTAGCGTTTTACGTATTTGGTTGTTTGGTTGAAGCGACCCATGCCCTAAAAAATTGGGAAGAGCTAAATGGTTCAAGCGACATGCTTCTTTTATTTTAAATGGAGGCTAAATGCTTCAAACGCCTATGGTGGCACTTTTTTGTTGAAGTTCAATTGACTTAAACGACTATGCTCGTGAGTAATGGAGTAAAGCCAAAAGGTTCAAATCAAAACGAATGGCAATGCTGGGAAAGTAAAAACCGCTTAAGCGGGAACCAACCAAACATGTTTGTGGGTCAAGTCACGTTTCATTCAAAAATGCAATTTTTTGTGTTGCTTCATGCCTTGATTTTTTTAACGCTGTACCAAATTTCAGAAGTGATAACCGCCATCAAAATCGTCTGATCGCTATGAAACCGAGCTCAATCGACGGAGAAAAATCTGCCGATTCCGATGATAACAATAACTCAATATCGCCCAAAGTGTCGCTTAAGCCAATTAGCCTTTCTACCGTCGATATTATATAGGCCCTATAAGGACGTACAAAAATGCATATTACAATAAAAACAAAAAAGGAATTTCGGCATAGGACGAAAAAAACTGAAAAAATATTGGACTTCTTTTACTTTTTGACGTTTAATTAAAAAACTATTATCTTTTTGATACTAATTGCTACAGAACTTAGAAAGAATATTAAATTTGAAAGGATTTGAGCTACCTTGCATTACCCTAAATTATATAGATTTAGAGATACGACATTTCAAAATGTGCCCTTCATTAAGTTAAGAAAATAAATGCATGTTTTGAAGCCTCGTATACCTATATATCTACTATAAGACTTACAGTAATTGTTATCGGCTCAGTTTGTTCCAAATTTAATGTAATTATTATCAACAATTACTTTTTTTTCTTAGCGCGAACGTTTTGCCAATATTTAGTGAATAGCTTTAAAGTAACCTAAAATTTGTTTATGTTTTGATGAAAGGGCACTTTATGAAATGTCGTATCTCAAAATATATATAACTTACGGTGATGCAACGTAGCTCAAATCCTTTCAAATTTAATGTTCTTTCTTAGTTTTATAGCAATTAGTATCAAAAAGATAATAGATTTTTAGTTAAACGTCAAAAACTAAAAAAAGTCCGTTTTTTTCCGTTTTTTACGTCCGAGGCCCAAATTATTTTTTGTTTTTCTTTTAATATGCATTTTCGTATATATATATTAGGCCTTTATAATATACCAAAATTGCAGCTTTGCAACTCGACTTGCGATTTGTATGAAAAACTTAGAAAGCGGGCCACCTGCCTTTTGAATTTCGCGTTTATACTTTCAACTACAAAGTTCACAGACCTAATTTTACCCTTAAATTAAAGACTATTAAGTGCGCTATAAGGTCATTATTGCATGTTTTTCGTAGCATAATTAGGTGAGGCGGCATTAATCCGAAAACATTAGCAGAACACAAAATTTTATCTAGCTTACAAAAAGGAGTACTTTTTAAAGTCTCGAATCTCTGAAACTATAAGACCTACGGTAATGCATGTTAGCTCAAGTTGTTGGAAATTTATTAGTCTTTAAACGTTTAATAACATATATCAAAAAACGTAAGGTTTTTTAAATAAAAATCAGAAACTAAAAAATGGCCGTAAATTTTGCAGTTTTTCACGTACTACCCAGCTAGCACAACTTTTTCCTTTGGTCCGTTTTCGTAATTATGGTTTCGTAGTTACCTACGTAAGAAGAATTCTTTTTCACCGTTTCGTAATTGATTACCAAAGCGGAATTTATTTTCTGCATTCGTAATCTGTTTTGTAGTTAACTACGAAAGAGGAATTTATTATTATTTTTTAGGGTTCCGTAGCCAAAATGGCAAAAACGGAACCCTTATAGATTCGTCATGTCCGTCTGTCCGTCTGTCCGTCTGTCACAGCCAATTTACTCGGAAACTATAAATGCTACAGTAACGAAATTTGGTAAGGATATGTGTTGTATGAACCGCTACAGGAATGTGATACTAAATTGTAAAAAAAACCATTGGGGTGGGGGCCCTCCATACATGTAACTGAGGGATAGATTTTTTTTTTAGTTGTACATAAGCGTGTGGGGTATTAATAGAAAGGTCTTTGAAAATGATATGAAGGTTTATACATCACATTTTTATGTAAGCAAATCGTTTTCGAGATATCAGGTCTCAAAGTCTGAAAAATGTGTCCCCCCCCTCTATTTTTTAAACTACGCGATATAAAATTCTGAAAAAAATATATGTTATGCACATTAATAAACTCTATCAACGATTTTTGATTTGATAAAATTATCTCCTATAGTTTTTGAGGTAGGTTGATTTAACTGTATTTTTTTAATAATAAATTGATAATGGTACGGAACCCCATGCGCGCGAGTACGACTCGCACTTGGCCGGTTTTTTGTAGTCATTTGGCTACGAATCAAGAATTATTTTTCATTGTTTGGTAATTCATTATCAAACAAGAATTTATTCCTTTTTAGTAATTGAGTTTCGTAGTTACCTCGTTATATAATATATTATTGCAGGTAGTCACTGAGTTGTCTACAAAATGGAATTTGTTGCAATTTCGTAATTAATTCATTCCTTTACACGATTATTGAAATAAATTATCATTAACACTAAATAAATTCTAAATTAAACAATTAAATTGGAACTTTGATAACTTATATTTCCACAAGATGGAATATAAAAATTTGATATTGTTTGCACCAAATTATTGTGTGCCGTGTGGTAACGGCAGTAAGAATACATTTGTCACTACCCCAACTTGACCTGAGGGTGTCGCAAGAGTCGACTAAGGGATTGAAGTGACCACTATTTGATAAAAGATTGATGATGGGCAGCAGCGTCAACATAGTGGACACATTACTGCGATCGCCAATCTGCTTGCCCAGCGTGGCGATTATGAGTATTTACCTTTTAATGCGTCTATACGCATAATTAATAGAGAGGCCTACGTCTAGCAGTGGACTATCATAGGCTGATGATGCACCTAATTATTAATACCTATTGATGTTTTTTTCCTATTGTTGGTATATATATATATATACTAGGGCTTTTAACACTTATTTTCTGGCCACCGTTTATACAAGCAATCCATTTTATTCTGTTTCAAATTCTCATCGGGGATCTATTGGATGCCGACTGCTCACGATCGATCTTTAATGCATGCTCTGAGGGCGGCCTATGTCCAGCAGCAGTGGAAATCTATCGCCTAAAAATTATGATGAAAAATGGCTAAACCGAACAAAGATCTCAAAAATAGTATTGGGTAGTTTATGAAAATTAACAAGTGCAGTAAATTCTTTTTTCGTAATTAATTATGAAATAAGAAAAGTAAATATGTTTTGGTAATTAACTACGAAAGAAGAATTAGTAAGCAATTACGAAAACGGAAAATAAATTCCGCTTTGGTAATCAATTACGAAACGGCGAAAAATAATTCCTCTTACGTAGCTAACTACGAAACCATAATTACGAAAGCGGACCAAAGGAACTTTTTTTTGCTTGCAAAATGTGGTTTTATATTGCCCTGTGGTGTCTAAACAACATACCAAAAATGCAGCGATACTACTTGATTTGCGAGTTTAGGGTAAAATGATGTACGATTTGACCGTACTATTACATAAACACTTATACTTTTTAATATATACATGTAAAAATTAAAATAAAAAATCTGTTTAAATTAATAGTCGTCTACGCTATCATTGGTCAGGTTTTAATTCACTCTCACTATAGGTGAGGTACCTGGACGCTAGCTTAGGCCAGCGGCCGACGTAAATGTCCACTTGTGGGTCCGTGCGCAGGAGCTCATTGATTAAGTGAATCATGTCGCACAGTGGTGAATGGCGACGAGCGGCGGTGGCGCGCGGCGCCGTACCGTCCCGCAGCTGCAGATATCTTCGTCGTCGGGATTGTTAGGAGGCACAACTAAGCAGCTGATAACGCTATGTAAGCATTTCTTTGACCGTTTCAACCGTCGCGACTTCGGTGGCAACATCTTTACCCGATTTCCGTAGGTATCTCATATTATTTTTGGATATCTCGATAGTTGTCAACTACGTTCTCCAAGATATCCAAAAGTTCTTGCATCTGTCACGGGATTCGTGTGATAAGGCTGGGACCGAAGTCACAGCGATTAAAACGCTCGGAGAAATGCCCACGTAGTTCCGCGCTGTTAATTTTATTCCTCCGGTCCTCCGTGCTCCTCACACATGGCACGGCGCACACACACTTGAAGATGCAAATTGAATGCCGGCAGATCATATATTTTAAATTAATTTTAATAACACGTCGACTCAGCACGTGTTAAGGTTGTATTACAGTTTTTTTACAATTTATTTATACTTTTTTATCGTCTTTGGTTTTCTTCTTATTCTTTGTTTAAAAAATGTGTCAAAATACCAAATTGTAAATAGTTTTGTATCAGTCGTAAATAAGCTCTTGCTGTGCACAGTCAGCTGCTTGGTTTACTTTTCTCTGCTCTATTATCCTTGTTATCGTTTGCGTCTTCAACAGCACGATCACTTCACACAGATTTTATGTACATTCTTCTGGTGCCTACGTAACTCTGTTTTTGTAATGCACCTGTATTCACAAAGATTACATTTGTGAGGCTTAACGCCAGCGTGTGCCATCTCATGTCTTCGTAGTTCTGATTTCTGACTGAATTTTTTGTTACATGTGCTGCATTTAAACGGCTTCTCTCCAGTATGAATCCTATGGTGAATTCGTAAATTACTACGATAATTACACCTGTACTCGCAGAGGTTACATTCGTAAGGCTTAACGCCAGCGTGTGCCATCTCATGTCTTTGCAGGTTTGGTTTCTGAGCGAACTTCAAGTCACATGTGCTGCATGTAAACGGCTTCTCTCTAGTATGAATCCACTGGTGATTTCGTAACTGTACCTTTGTAATACACCTGTACTCACAAAGATTACAATTGTAAGGCTTAACGCCAGTGTGTCTCATCTCATGAGTTTGTAGATGTGATTTCTGACTGAACTTCAAGTCGCAAGTGCTGCATTTAAACAGCTTCTCTCCAGTATGAATCCTCTGGTGAACTCGCAAGTTACTACGCTTATTGCACCTGTACTCACAGAAATTACATTTGTAAGGTTTAACGCCAGTGTGTATCATCTGATGACGTCGTAGGTTTGATTCCTGATTGAACTTCAAGTCACATGTGCTGCACTTAAACGGCTTCTCTTCAGTATGAATCCTCTGATGCCTCCGTAGATCTAAACTAGTAATGCACCTGTATTCACAAAGATTACATGTGTAAGGCTTAACGCCAGCGTGCGTCATCTCACGACTCGGTTGTGTATTTACGTTGTGTATGCTCAAATGAGCCAGCAAACTGTTCTTATCACCTGTCGTGTACTCGCACACATCACACATGAAATACGACACACCATGTTCTCTCTTCTCGTGCTCTAGTAAAAGCAATTTTGTATGAAATTTAGAACTACAAAAAGCACATGATAACTCTTGAGTTCTGGACGAATGATGAGAATGTTGTATGTGACTCCTTAAAATAGTCTTGTTACTAAAACGTTCGCCGCAGTGTTCACACGTGTAAGGTTTCTCCCCACCGTGCATGCTCGTGTGTCCCTCATCGCCGCGGAGGCGCTCGAGCCTCACGGAGCAAGTCATCGCGAGCTGTCGCCGGGCGCGAGGACAGACTGCAACAACAATACAAGTCAAACGTGAGACCAAATGGCGCCGGTTACGGCATCTGTAGTTGAGTTGCTGAACTCCACGTGTTAAGACTGTAATGCTGTGTAACAATCATTAAATGTTTTATCTTTAATAACAGGGTGGCCATTCTTCTACAGATAGTGTTGGAATGGAAGGTAGGTGTGATATTATGAAGGTATGTGTTTTTTTTATTTAACAGAACAAGAATGAGTTTTTTTTTTGTCAAATATAGTGTTGTAAATGTAAAAAAAACTTTAATTTAAACTATTTGGCTACTTTATCAGTGGCATATACTTGTACGACGTTGATTGTACTTACGCAACAGTTCGTTACTAGTCTCATAGTCGTCCACAATCTCTGGCTTGGCTAGCGGCTCTCCACCTGAAGCAAACATACAATGCAACCATTAAGTTACGGATTTGATTTGGTCAGAAACACAAACAAAGGATTGCTGCAAGAGAGTGTACTCACCCGGCATCAACTCAGTGCTTCCACCCGCCCTGTCTCCGTCCTCCACTTCTGCCCCGAGCATTTCATCTAGAGCAAACAAACACAATACTAATATCAACCATGTAACATTTGTACTGGGTGAACGATATGAAGTGTTACCAAGTATATTTTATTAAGTCTGGTGTCAAAGTAATGGCGGGTTATTATCAGAAATATGTTTTTAATTTTTATTTTATTTTCTTTATTGGAAAAATAACAGAAGTAAGTGACACAGCAGTATTTCACATTTTGAGAAATACATACATTAGTAGTATATTTATACAAGAATACACAAACTTCCTTAACTAACTATATGCTAAGTTATGTTTTGGATATTGCATTTTAAGTCTTAGGCCCGCAAAAATTTGGGTTGTAAACCACAAACATAAGAACGAGACTGAGATTCGGCTTATAAAGCTCGTAAGAACCATAAATAGCTGAAAACCAAATTTCACGTGTTATTTCTCCAGTGCAGTGAGTTTCGGACTTTTTATCTGGTTTATTTTGAAGAGAAAATTGCGAGCAATTAAACATGCTAGTACATACCGCTACCACTGGGTCACAAACGTGCTGCGAGCAAATATTTTTTACCATTTGTCAAAGGCAAAAGGTAGTCATATTGACTAAAAGTTAATTTAATCATAAAATGTAATATTTATTCTCTTGTTTTTTTTTTACTTATAGTAGTAAATTGTTACAACTAAAATATCTCAGTTCTTTGAAATTGGTAATACTTCATATCGTTCACCCAGTATGTCAGCGCGACTACAGCCGGTGCCCGACCACAACACTGGATAGCAACGAGTGGACACTCAATCTCATGTGACATGAATTATTCATTCAATATGTACTTTATTCAATTTATTGGGTGGTCATTTCAACATCAAAGTTAAAGTCAGTTAAAGAGACATTCTAATAAACTCTAATCCATCTGGAGTAGCTCAGAATATTACAAGCGATTTGTAAATACTCACACAACATCTCATCAGGTTGATCTTCTGGCAGATCTTCATATGGCACCCCTGACTTGACCGCATGCTCCTCCCCTAAAGTTTATAAATAATTAGCTATTTACAGCTGACAATGAGTACAGGAAATGATGTAACATGTTGCAGCTACTTGTGTTTATGGCTAGTTACATTCCCAGTATTCCTGCACTAGAGCAGGTACTCACACAGCACAGGCTCCTCACTGGCCCCGTCTCCATCCTGCAGCTCGGGCTCCACTGCGGGTTCTTCCTCTAAATGGAACAAACACAACACAGATCACTATCAACGTTACTGTGCTCTGGTGAAATATCGGAAGGGTTCCATAGAATTATATGTGCATTGTTTAGCATGCGAATACATTTATAAATACAACTTTAATGATTAATCTGCGTGTCGTGTTCTAAATTAAAAAAATAAACCCATATTCATGATTGACATGTATTCTTTGTTTTTTATGTTCAAACCTCCGTAAAATTCAAAGTACTGAAGTTATAAACAAGATTTTGACTTATTTGAAATCCTGAACATATGTCAATTCATTCACTCTATCCACGTTAATCACCTGAGCTCGATCACCCAGGTGATTGTATTTGACAACTCTGTCTTCTGAGATCCCCCAGGTGATCCTATTGGACCTTGTGTCTACCACGCTCCCCCAGGGGATTATAGTGGACAGAATCATATCCACTAGGATACCCCCCAATATAATATTATTCCATGAGTGATTCTAGTGGACAAAAGTATCCAGCATGATCACCCAGGTGATTCTTTTGGATTATGTTGTATATTATAATCACCCAGGAGATTTATATGGACATTATTATGTCCTAAAAAATCACCCGGGTGATTCATTTATACTATGTAGTTTTTACAAACAACAAACAAAACTTAACAAGCGCACATATTAATTACGAGCTGTTCCCGGCCCCGGTTCCAAGTGCTCAAACACGCGTTAATCAAGAGGATGAGCCTTATATAGGCAAACACAGTATGTTGGTCGTGTGTACTCCGTATATTCAAATGATGAAAAAAAAATGGTTATGTGTATCATCATCATCATCATATCAACCGAAAGACGTCTACTGCTGGACATAGGCCTCCTCCAAAGATTGCCACAATGATCGGTCCTATGCCACCCGCATCCAGCCTGCGACTTGTTTTTTTAGGATTGGAAATTTGGTAAACAAAGAATCAGTCTTCGACATCCGTTCTTCTTAGCACAAATGTCAAACCAAGAATCGTTGAAAGAGTTTATATAAAACATTTTTTTTTACAATTTTTTACCGCGTAGTTTAAAAAATAGATAGGGGGACACACTTTTTAAGACTTTGAGAACTGATATCTCGAAAACTATTAGCTTAAACAAAAATCTGTTTTAGAAACCTTTATATCATTTTCAAATACCTTTCTATTGATATCCCACACGCTTATGTGCATTGGAAAAAAAATCTACCCCTCAGTTCCATGTACGGAAAGTTCCAACCCCATTTTTTTTTACAATATAGTATCATAATTATGTTGCGGTTCATACAACACATATCCTCACTAAATTTCTTTACTGTACCATTTATAGTTTCTGAGTACAGGCGGACAGACGGACATGACGATTATAAGGGTTCATTTTTGCCATTTTGGTTACGGAACGCTAAAAACGAACTACAGGTACAATCATGATGCGGATTGCGGAGCTACACCTTTACACGGCAAAGTATGTTACGAACCATCGAAAGGAAACCGTTTTATACTGCGACTGTCATATTGATTGTTATGACTGTCATATGAATGGTAATTTCGTACCTTGTCGCAGTAACAATCAATATGACAGCCTCTATAGATCTCTTTATGTTTTTACTGAAACAAGATACAAAATGAAATTGCAGTAATTACAGCAGCATACCTCTTGATAAGTAACCTAACCTACGTGACAGTGAAATTATTAAAAAAAGTTTGATTGCAAAGTTTGAGATATAAGCCAGTGTCATTTTGACAAGGTCTCTTGAATTTGTTCTTCGAATTTTATTTCGTTAGTTTTTTGTTCTTCGAATGTCAAACATATTAAATCGCATCCGAAAATGGCAGAAGTGGAAGAATATTCTGCTAAGGAAATAAAATACGTAAATCATAAAGGTTTATTGTTACTGTATGATGGGCACCAGTACCATCAAAAGAAAGTGTACACAAACGGCGGTGAATTGTGGCGTTGCTCCAACTGGAGAAAATTAAAATGTAAAGGAACTTTAACCCTTAAGGTGGGTCAGTTTATTTGATTCTCTAACAAAAATTTTAGTATAGCAGGTGCTAATTCTTCTTTTAAGTGTTTTTCTATTGCTTTCGAACTGGTGTGATAGTGATAGCAAACTTGCAGTGAGAGTATTACTTAAGTAGGTACCGTCACGTCTAATAATATGTATACATTTAGGAACGTATGTCAAAGGCTTAAGGATCAAAACCGTATACATATTATTGGAGCCGACCGTATCACGATTTAGCATGGGTTAGTTTTATGTATAAAGTATAAATTATCTTTATAAAAATAAGAATATCCATGTACGCCATGTACGGGCTTCTAGTAACGACCTGGGGGGTTACCATGACGTACTACTGAGATTCAGTTTAGGTTCAGGGAAAGTGACAGAGATATACGACTCGTATAGCCTTGTCCCTTTCTCTCGACCTAAACTGAATCGCATTAGTGATTTTTTAGATTGCAGAGATTCAGTATATAATTTCGAAAGTCTGCATTTAAAAATCCATTTTAGTAGTTTAAGTACGACTCCTTAGCTCGAAATACAGTTCTATCCGGTAGAAAGCATGTAACTAGGTATTCACGAAGCTTGTATATGTGCTTTAATATCTTTAGGGAATCAAGTAAAAAAATGTGAATACCAACGAATAAAAGAATTTTCGAACTAAGGAGCCGTACTATGAGATATAGTTGAATGTTGGTACATCGTGTTTATATAAACATCATTATTTTTGCTTGTTTTAGGATGGTTCTTGTTTAAAATCAGTACCGCATGCATGCAAACCTGATCATGGCAGAAATGAAATATTACAGAAACTTGAAGCTTGCAAAAAAAAAGTTGTGTCAGAGGAATGTGAGCCAATACCAAGACTTTACAAAGATATGGTATGTTCTTTGGAAAGCAGCAATATTGATTTAGTTACACAATTACCTACGTATAATTCGGTAAAATCTGGATTGTACAATGCACGAAATGAAAGCTTGCAAGTTAAAAAAACAACTTTTAAGGACCCTTCAGATGTAGAAATTCCAAATTTTATGTTGGACCATTTACTAGCAGATTTCTGTTCCGAAGGTGAACGTATTATCATTTTTTGTTCCAAGAGAGCTCTAAAAACTTTGCGTTCAGTAAAGCATATCCTTTGCGACGGGACATTTAAAAGTTGCCCAAAGCCTTTTGAGCAATTGTACACACTACATGGTGATTTGGGTAGTACACATACGACAACTTTTGTTGTTCCACTTGTTTACGTCTTTATGACACATAAAACAACTGAATCGTACAATTATATGTGGAAACTATTGAAATCCAAAATATCTTCTTTTCTGCCCGTAAAGATCACCCTGGACTTTGAGCTTCCAGCCATTACAGCCATAAGGGAGAATTTTCCTAAGGCTGAACTGAAAGGATGTTTATTTCATTTTTCTAGAAATATCCGAAAAAAGGGGCGAGATCTTAGACTACTAAAATCGAAATTTACGAGAAGGTTCATCACCTTAAGTATCGCTCTGGCTTTTCTTCCAAAATTTGAAATAGATGAGGGTTGGTCATATGTGTCCAATCAGATCCCGACTGGCCATACAAAATTAGAAAAATTTTGTGAGTATATGAACACTTATTACATTAAGTCTAACAATTATTTGCAAAGCTTCTGGTGTATTTTCGGGGAACGACATCGCACCACTAATTGCTTAGAGTCGTGGCACTCAAGCCTAAACAAAATGGTTGGCAGAAAGCACCCTAATTTCGCTAACGTACTTCATATATTGAAGAAAGATGCCTCCTTTGCTTCGGCAAGAATTTTAAGGAACGAATCTAACAAACGGCTTCAGTAATATATAGATTATGACAATTATATTCATGAAGCACAATTGAATTTAACATCCGGTAAAATTACTGTGGGGCATTATTTAGAAATGATAAAATAATATGTATAAATAAATTACTTGTGTGCTACATTGTATTATTGTATATAATAATATAACTTGACAATAAATGTTCATAAAAATATGATGTTTTTACTTACAAATACTTATAAGCAGTGGTTAGAATTCTGGTGGCATTTTTTGATTGTCATACTTCTCGTTTATCGAGTAGTCATAATTACAGTAACCGTTATAATGGTGGGACCAGATCCTGAATATAACATTTCAAAGTTATATCGAAAGCAGTTAGGTCCTGGTCCTGACATTATAACGTTATAATGGCGGGACCAGACTGTTTGAATATATCTTTCAAATAGAGAGGTACTTACTAATTTTTTTTTACAAAAGGTCACAAATAGTACTAATTCAGTACTAAACAATGCAATATGAATCGATAGAATTCAGGATCTGGCCCCGCCATTATAATGGTCAAACACCGGATTGACGCGGGCAACAACTGACGTTTAATAGTGCGGGGACATATAAAATTATTTTTATTAATTTATATCGATAATTTTGACATGCAACCGTTGTGTAATTTTAAGAATGTAATTAACCTTTTGAACGCCTAGAACCACTAAAGTGGCCGTGTGTTGTCCTGCCTACCACGCCAGCAGCCACTAAAGTGGTCATCGAGTACACTGTCAAAGTAACTGTCTTGCTGACAGATAAGGTTTATTTTCGTTGTTGATTAGTAGATATCCTCGCGTGTATGTCACAATTTGATGCGGGAGGGAAGGCGTTGAAAAGGTTAAATAAGGAAACCAAATACACAGCCATATACTTTACAAGCAATCAACCTTTTTAATATTTTATATAGTTTACATAATATACGATCAACATTTTTTCCACGACAGTATCCATTTAAGCAAACTGAATGACCTTGTAAACATGGGATTTCCCACTTGAGTCCATGGTATATTACAAGCTAAAAGTTAAATATAATTTGATTTCTAGCGACGCAGTTATTTTCCATGATAATGAACGATTTTTTTCTTGCGAGACATTTTTAACCACCTCAAAATCAAAAAGGTAGGTAATTAGTGCCAAGTTATATTGTCGTACTAAATTAATTATTCAATGTAATTTTAATAGCTGTCACAAATGACTCATCGTTGCGTCAATGTCAGTCATCGGTTGTTTATGCTTGTGGTACGGTACGTATAAATGAAAGTGGTTTAGCACATAATGCATTCAAACTTAATTAGTTGTATGATAGTTAAAAGGACAATGAGTAATTTTGGTATCCTCCTCAATACTTATGAGACCTATGCAAAATGATAGCTTCAATGCTATAATTTATTTCATACTATGGCCGCCAAGTCACAATGTATATAATGTATATAATGTGCCTCTGTTATTTTTTTATTAATATTATGATAATAAAATGCATAACGTGGATTTTTCTTTCTATTATAATAAAACATGCTAGTGAAACCGTTGCTGTATCGCGTTCTATTTTTGCAAAAAAGACCATGTTGGCCCGCGATTTTGACTTGGCGGCCATAGTATGAAATAAATGACAGCATTGAAGCTATCTGAAGCTATATACATTTGGCATAGATTACATAGGTTTTGAGGGGAGGGGGGGTACCAGACTCCATACTAAAGTGCCCATGGTCCGTTGTTTTAACGATGACTATAAATTTTGTCGATATTTAATTTATCACTAGCACTGGCACTTATATAGTGTCCAACTGCTCGGCACTGACCTCCTCTCATATATGAGAGGGATTGAGCTATAGTCCCCACGCTGGCCCTAAGCGGGTTGGGAACTTCACATACACGTTTGAATTTCTTCGCGGATGTATTGTATGCAGGTTTCCTCACGATGTTTTCCTTCACCGAAAGCTAATGGTAAATATCATCTGATATTCCGTACATAAGTTTCGGAAAAACTCATTGGTGCGAGCCAGGATTTGAACCCACGACTTCCAAATTGAAAGTCAAACGTCTAAACCATATTATTATATTACTGTCACACTTTTGCCCCCGTCAATCTGGTGCTTGATAATGATTACTATTTCTTTTATAGAAAAAATAATGACGAAACACTTATTAGCACTAAAACTGACTTTGAAAATATAATTAATAAGTGTTAAAACATTGAACTGACCTGATTTTAGCTAAAAATATTTTACTTATTTTAATAGTACAACAAAAATTATACAGTTATCTTAGAAAATTTAACTAATACAGAAAAGAGCACATATCTCTGATTCAATTTAAAATTGTTACAATATTAACGTTTCACGTTTTTCATTGCACTATTTAATAAGTTCAGCCACACAAAAGTTATCTAAAAGAGATCATTTTTTAGCGGTGAGACTGCCTGTTGTTTACTTCTACTGAAAAATCATATTCTACATACATATATTCGGTTTAAAGTCTGGTAGTCTGTATTTATCGATATAATTATGAAATTTATGAATATCGGTAGTCGATAAATGAGGAGTCCCTATGACAGCTCAAAAATGCCACAAGATTTCCAACCATTGTTTATAATTATAACTGTTATAAGTAACTGATTCCAATTTTAGGAAAAACCGGTCAAGAGCTTGTCGGGCTATACTCAGTACAGGGTGTGCAAAAACCGATGAAAAATGAAAACCGGTTACTAACCGAATTGTTAATCAGTTTTTGTAAATTTTATAAAAATGGCTTATTTTTAATTTGGTCATGTCCATCTGTCCGTCTGTACTCAGAAAGTATAAATGGTACAGTAAAGAAATTTAGTGAGGATATGTGTTGTATGAACCGCAACATAATTATGATACTATATTGTAAAAAAAAATGGGGTTGGAACTTTCCGTACATGGAACTGAGGGGTAGATTTTTTTTCCGATGCACATAAGCGTGTGGGATATCAATAGAAAGGTATTTGAAAATGATATAAAGGTTTCTAAAACAGATTTTTGTTTAAGCTAATAGTTTTCGAGATATCAGTACTCCAAGTCTTAAAAAGTGTGTCCCCCTATCTATTTTTTAAACTACGCGGTAAAAAATTGTAAAAAAAAATGTTTTATATAAACTCTTTCAACGATTCTTGGTTTGACATTTGTGCTAAGAAGAACGGATGTCGAAGACTGATTCTTTGTTTACCAAATTTCCAATCCTAAAAAAACAAGTCGCAGGCTGGATGCGGGTGGCATAGGACCGATCATTGTGGCAATCTTTGGAGGAGGCCTATGTCCAGCAGTAGACGTCTTTCGGTTGATATGATGATGATGATGATACACATAACCATTTTTTTTTTCATCATTTGAATATACGGAGTACACACGACCAACATACTGTGTTTGCCTATATAAGGCTCATCCTCTTGATTAACGCGTGTTTGAGCACTTGGAACCGGGGCCGGGAACAGCTCGTAATTAATATGTGCGCTTGTTAAGTTTTGTTTGTTGTTTGTAAAAAATACATAGTATAAATGAATCACCCGGGTGATTTTTTAGGACATAATAATGTCCATATAAATCTCCTGGGTGATTATAATATACAACATAATCCAAAAGAATCACCTGGGTGATCTTGCTGGATACTTTTGTCCACTAGAATCACTCATGGAATAATATTATATTGGGGGGTATCCTAGTGGATATGATTCTGTCCACTATAATCCCCTGGGGGAGCGTGGTAGACACAAGGTCCAATAGGATCACCTGGGGGATCTCAGAAGACAGAGTTGTCAAATACAATCACCTGGGTGATCGAGCTCAGGTGATTAACGTGGATAGAGTGAATTCATTTGATACTAACCATTCCATAACTTCAAAGTACAAGTGTGTTTTTTGCCGTCCCAAACTTTAAGGAACGTTTTCTCAATAGTTGCTTTTTCTCTTCTGCATCTTTGAGGAATTTATACAAAATAACTATAGGACTTAGTTACATATATCTTACACCAAAAGATAGCGTATGATCTGTAGTATTTGGAATTACTCATAACTGCATACGACAAAGTGGGACGTTTTCCGAAAATCGATCACATATTAAGACACATATTAACACTTGTATGTAAGCGCGACTACAGCCGGTGCCCGAATATATACTTTATTGTGTAACAACTTCGCTGCCAGCATGTTTTTAATCCAGCAGGTGATCTTCATGGCAGTCAACATGTTTAAGAAACATTCTAATGTGCTCCGAGCCAGCTGGAGTAGCTCAGAATACCTCCAACGATTTGTAAATACTCACGCAACATCTCATCAGGTCGATCTTCTGGCAGATCTTCATATGGCATCTCTGACTTGACCGCATGCTCCTCCCCTACAGTTTATAAATAATTAGCTATTTATAGCTGACAATGAGTCCAGGAAATGATGTAACATGTTGCAGCTACTTATGTTCATGGCTAGTTACATTCACAGTATTCCTGCACTAGTATCTCTATCTACAGTAAATTATTTAACTATAGTAAATTAGTTTGTATACATTTGTTAATGAATTTGGGAAGGTTTGTGTATTTTGGCATCTTTCTTTTGAAATTATATCCAATCAAGTAGAACAAGGTCGCAAAACTGCATGTATATTCCGCAGGACACATTTGCTATGGCCAAAATCGAGGATAATTCTGAATTTTTAGAAGTAGGCAAGATTTTAAACAATTTTATAATAAATTCGTATTCTTTTTATTTCCAAAAAATCATATTAGAAATCCTAGTTTAATGTAACATTTTGGCCACAGCCACTTTACTGAGAGAGTTTGAATAAAGTAAATTACATTAGACTAAATTACAAAATCGAACAGAGAACTCAGAAGGACTTCTAAATACAACATAAATATATAATAATTAATAATATAGAAATAACCTTAAAGCATCACGAAACTTGAACAAATAGTAAGTCTTCCAAGTTCCAACACCGAAAATAAGCCGAAATCAAAATACGCAACTATGAACATGTGATTTCGTCATTTGGTCAAAAAGTGTATGTTCAAGTTTGCAACATAGCAATCTATGTTTATTTGTATAGTGGCTCTACTGTCAACGTGACGTTTGAACTTGACGTTTCCCCTCCCCTCTCATTAGTACAAAAAGTCAGTGTGATTTCAAACCGTCATTGAGTCGACACAGTTTTCGCTATCGTATTTTTATATTCGCGAATTCATCAGTACCGCATTAAACCAGCGAGTGCAAGGAGCCCCCACGACCGAGTGCGAAGAGCGGACCCAGGCTAAGTTGGACTCTGGAGGTAACGGTCAGGTGACTTCAGTTAACAGGAGAATCCGGTCGGCGCCAACAGCGGACAGCAAAGCTACGGATCCAACCTCCAGCATCAGGCACGGAAGGTAATCCAATCACTCCGCTGTACATCTGTTCACTTCACGTCTCTTTTAACAAGCGCCAACATGCTTGCTCCCCCACACCCTAACGTATTTCAATTTAAATTACAACGGGTAATTCCGACTTTCTCTCGTTATAACATTACAGTCCACTTTTTTCGTCTCTCGAACAGTGTAAAAAACACTTCTTTTGCTGTAACGGATGTCACGCTGAACGAGTTATAGGTAACTTTTATTAAACATTTTTAGCATAGTAACTATTATTTTCAGAGTAACAATAGCCCAATAGACAAGAATATGAAATAGGATGAGTAAAAAATGTTTCTTTAAAAAGTTTTCCTACAGAAGATAAAATTAGAGGCAAGAAAAATGCTAACATAAATTTTTTTGACTTCAATGTAAAGTACCATAAAAGTGAACTTTGGATTCAAGCAGGTTTTATCTTGCATGAATCCTTGTTAAAATCAATATTAAGAGACATGAATGTTCAAGAAAATAATAATGTTATTATTTAGTTAATATAACATTGAGGTTAGAGCATGTACTCACACAGCACAGGGTCCTCACTGGCCCCGTCTCCATCCTGCAGCTCGGGCTCCACTGCGGGTTCTTCCTCTAAATGGAACAAACACAACACAGATCATTACTATGCTCTTGTGAAATATCGGCCATCAACACCTTTTGTGAGGAAGTGTGATTGTAATATGTCTATTTCATGTTTAAATATTAATGATAATGTTAATTATATTAAGGTTAGCCATCTTTCATCATTATAATCTTATCATCATTTTTGTTCATTTTATTTACAATGCCTGCTGGGACCAGATCATGTGTATCCATTGATGTATCCGTGACTGGGTTCTAGCAGTTGTACAACACAAGAAATTTCTCCAAAGAGTCTCTTCATGTTGGATACATATCCCGGTTCTCAAAATTCACTTCCCAACCAACATATTTTATTTTACCTGAAGATTAGTTACCAACTTTAATGTTGTTCAGACATGTCTTTCACATATTACCATGTTCCAACCTAACCTAACATAGTTGCCAAATTAAAATTCAGCCAAATGAAAGTAAGCAAATAATATTTTGGTAAATGTTGGTATGCCAAGTGAATAATTTGCAAAAAGTTGGTTGGCAAGTGATGTGAAAAGGCCATTACATGTCTATAAAAAACCAAGATAAAATACAGTTCCGTGAAACTCATGCATGCGCCAGGAAGCCCCTACGCACTGGGCTCTACAGGTTTCCACCTACAGATACTGTTACTGCCATGACATGACACTGCAATGTAAATGTAAAAAATTTTATCAACACAATCAATGTGCAGTGAATTAACAGTTTCCGAAATAATTTTGCGTGACAAGAAAATAAGTATCCAAAACTAAACATGACACCTGTGATTTGATTGGAACTTTTCCAATCAATGGAAGGGCTTTGCTACCTTTGACGCGGTTCTCTCCCTTCAGCCACGTCAGCAGCTTTGCCTGGCAGCGCTGCACTTGCCGCTTGAAGTCGCTCGCGTCTCGCAGGCGGCCCACGCACTTCCAGCAGATACCGCGCGAGCCCGAGCCATCCAACATCTGGACATAAAAATATGAAATTATAATAATAGTCTTATGGCCATCAATGTAGATAGATATAGATATCCGCTGAAACAAATAAAAAAAAAAACCAAACTGCAGTGTAAGTTGAATTCATTGTACGAGGATGTTGTACGAACATGTATAGCGAAGCACTGCTCGAGCATGTCGGAATATATCTCCGTTATGCCGAGTTGCGTGTACGGCGTCGTCAGGTCCTTGTCCGGAGCACGCCGCAGGCAGCAGCAACATGAGTGCGTCACGTTCATCGTCCGTCACAAATAATTTCACAATATATTTATATTTAAATAAATTTATATCGCGTACTTCCCAGCAACAGTAACAAATATTGTGAATTATGAAGCGATTCCGTATCCGTAAATGAATGACGTTTTGTTAGTATTAGTATTAACCTCAAATCTTAAAAAATGTCATCGCCGTCCACAGATAAGGACTAATCACAATAAGCCTGTACTAAACGGTCGGCAATGACGGCTTCTTATCGTCACAACAGTCGCATTAGATTGAGTTAAAAAATGTTTTAATCTTTTGCAATATGTAGTAGGTAAACAATTTATTACTGTCCCATCAGGGATTTACTGAGGGAAAAGTTATTTAAAAAATGTTGAAAAATAGAGCAGCGGATTATTGTATTCTACATTACAAGAATACAAAGCTATGCCTTACATGGCTGTGCAATATTAGATCCATCAGCTGTCACCGTAAAGCTGTCAGTGTCAGGTGATACGAGGGACGTTGACAGCTATCTATACACCTCAAGTCAACTTCACATTCACTTTAAGCACTTTACCGTGATTGCAGTCTTATTTTGTTATTTTCTTGTTAGTTTCTGCTGTTGCATTACTGCGGACTATAATAATACTTCGGTCGCAGGATGTCGCTAAACGCTATGCGCGTGAAAGTGGAACACGGTGACGTAGATTCGGTCGACGGTGAGTTTGGGGCAGTTACTTCATATATTCGCATAGACAGGCTGCCGCAGCCTACGAAGGCTGCGACGCTTAAGTTAGAAACATGTACATACACTCCTGTTTTTGTAGAACCTCATACTGTACACTGTAATGTAACTAATGTAATTTGAAGCTAAATTGATACATTATTTGCCAGTTGTTAAAGAAGAAGCAGAATGCATGGAAGACGATTATGAAGGACTGGATGTGAAAGAGGAGCCTTATTTCTCGGACAGCGAAGCACGAGCGGGCCTGTTCACCGACCATGTGCTGAAAGAGGAGCTTGAGCTGGGGCCGGAGTCCCTGCACCGCCCCAAAGTCACTATGGTGGTGTTTCGTGGTAAGTAATGAAATAATTATAACAGGCTTATTCCTCTACAGGAACATAAATGATACAAAGATAAATAATTATCCTGAGACTACATGACATAAACTAAACAAAGCTTGTACTGTGAACACTTCCCAATGGAAAGCTTGTAGGATTGTGTGTCCTTAGAATATTATTTGACAATGATATTCACAAAAAATATCACCAGGCTTACTGCATGGACTATGATGGTAAAAACATAGTTCACTTCAAATTCTATCTCCACAATAAATTAATTGGATATCATCATACATCAGTGTGGCGTTTTATAAAGTTACATTTTACAATGTGACCCAGTTCTTCAATTTGTATAATTATAGTATTGTGCTTATATTGATTTAAACTTTCAGGATTAACTCATATTTTAATGACAAAACGGGTGCTAATTATGTATGTTTACATTTACAGTAATACCCCGCTTTACGCGAGTGATGCGTTCCAGAGGAATTCGCGTATATCGGGGTCACTCAATTATGGTACTACATTTAAAATCAAACCGCTTGTATTAGAAAATAGTTGATATTTTACTTGAACAATTACAATCAAATCTCTTTTTTTAAGAATCTTAGCATTTTACATAAAAAACATAATTATATATTAATTCTAGTTAGAAGGAGATGGCGTGATGTGCCGCGTGGCCCGCGCGCAAGGAAACAACCAGTCAGCGACATCGATTCGGCGACGATTTAAAATTCGCGTTATAGCGAATCCGCGCTAAGCAGTGTCGAGTAAAGCGGGGTATTACTGTAATATTCTGACGTTTCTGGCGTCATGTTGATCAAGATACGTTTTAAACGAAAGTGTATGAGATTAAGACCTATTTGTGTTTAAAATATAAAATGTATGCTTGCTTACTGACTTGATAGTCCACTTCCATACAATGACTTTATTGATATTTAAAAAACAACTTGCAATGCTTTCAAATATTACTTTCTGTAATGTCTATCATTTGATGAATGTTTGTCTTCCAGACAAATATCCAGTGGTCCAAATGTACAAACCGTTACAACATGTAGGTTGGCCGGCCGCTGCCCCGGCCGCGGCCCCGCAGGAGTCCCTCGCGCCGAGAGCCTGCTCGGTGCTGCTGGAGCGCCTCCCTCACGAGCCGTCTGTCCGGGGGAGCCTCGCTACTGCACCCGCAGACCTACTTCAACACAAATGTACTTTATTTTATTTTATGTGAAATGCGCTTACCCGTGTACCCGTGTCTTAATTACTCGCGGATTCGGTCCGCCCTCAATGTGTAGTGGCAATCCGATAGGTTGTCTTTAAGAGTTACTTTAATTAATCTTGAAAATTGTACATTTCATTATTTCTGTGTTTGAACCCCAGTTCAATAATAAAAATTATTAAGTATGTAAGTAGTTGATAATAGTATATTATACAATCGTAACATAATAAGGGCTCTTAAAGATTTCGTACCTTAATTAGGCCACTTGTGCATATGAATGCAGTTTTTCTTTTTACTAATACTAAAATCGATCTCATGGTCCCTAAGACAAGATTTCGCTATCTGTTATGGTACCCATAACCTCCATACTGACTGATTGATCATCCTGTATATGTTAATACTGTACTGTGATGTAGAACATCATTCGCGTGGTGTTTGTTGCAGTGGAGGCGCGGGCAGGCGAGTCGGAGGTGTCGGGGACGAGTGGCGAGGACTGCGTGTCGCGTGAGTACAGCTAGGACCATCGCCGCCAGACTCTACGGCAATTATTGTTGCAGTGGAGGCGCGGGCAGGCGAGTCGGAGGTGTCGGGGACGAGTGGCGAGGACTGCGTGTCGCGTGAGTACAGCTAGGACCATCGCCGCCAGACTCTACGGCAATTATTGTTGCAGTGGAGGCGCGGGCAGGCGAGTCGGAGGTGTCGGGGACGAGTGGCGAGGACTGCGTGTCGCGTGAGTACAGCTAGGACCATCGCCGCCAGACTCTACGGCAATTATTGTTGCAGTGGAGGCGCGGGCAGGCGAGTCGGAGGTGTCGGGGACGAGTGGCGAGGACTGCGTGTCGCGTGAGTACAGCTAGGACCATCGCCGCCAGACTCTACGGCAATTATTGTTGCAGTGGAGGCGCGGGCAGGCGAGTCGGAGGTGTCGGGGACGAGTGGCGAGGACTGCGTGTCGCGTGAGTACAGCTAGGACCATCGCCGCCAGACTCTACGGCAATTATTGTTGCAGTGGAGGCGCGGGCAGGCGAGTCGGAGGTGTCGGGGACGAGTGGCGAGGACTGCGTGTCGCGTGAGTACAGCTAGGACCATCGCCGCCAGACTCTACGGCAATTATTGATCACGCATTGTAATTAGGGCCACGAGTAACTGTGTTGGCGATAGAAGGCACGATTTTTCAAATATTCCAGTTTATTATTTATTTATAGTACCTATACTACCTATATACACGGTGCCTCGCGAGGAACCCACATAATTTTAATGCTGAATTCCTGAGCATATTTAGTGTATTTAATGTTATTTAAAATTTCCTGTATTCGGCTTGGTTCCAAAGATAATTAACCTTTTTTCGGAAAAAGTTTTTCGACGTAACTCGTCATAAAACTTCTTTTTGATTACAATGCTGCCACAATGTGTTCTAATATTACCACACCTTTTGCCTGGCAATCAAAAAATAAGAATAGACTTGACGAAAAAACCTGTCCCTAAAAAAAAACAATTAAAAATTAGTTTTAACAAATTGTTGTTATGATAAAAAGTATTGGAAATGTTAAAAAGTCGTCAAAAAGTCTAAAAAAAATCGAAAAAAAAAAATTTTTTTTTGTGGAATTTGACATTTGGTTTCATAATATTTTTTGTTTATTTTGATGTCTAGAATGCATAGATAAAATTATGTGGTTTCCTCGCGATGCACCGTGTAGAAAAAAAATATTTTTCGTGACCTTTATAATCACTTCACCTTTATAAAATCCTACAAACCTTCCATTCCAACACTATGTGTAGAAGGACAAAGTGGAATGTGGAATTAACGATGATACATTTAATTTAAATGTTTACACAGCATTACGCTTTCAACATGTGAAGTTCAGCAACTCAACTACAGATGCCGTAACCGGCGCCATTTTTCTGTCTCTCTCACACTTGCGTGGTCTCACGTTTGACTTGTATTGTTGTTGCAGTCTGTCCTCGCGCCCGGCGACAGCTCGCGATGACTTGCTCCGTGAGGCTCGAGCGCCTCCGCGGCGATGAGGGACACACGAGCATGCGCGGTGGGGAGAAACCTTACACGTGTGAACACTGCGGGGAACGTTACACTGACAAGTTTATTTTAAGGAATCACATACAACAGACTCACCGTTTGTTTAGACACCAAGAGTTATCGTGTGCTTTTTGTAGTTCTAAATTTCATAAGAAATTGCTTTTACTAGAGCACGAGAAGAGAGATCATGGTGTGTCGTATTTCATGTGTGATGTGTGCGAATACACGACAGGTCATAAAAACAATTTGCGGGCTCATATAAATAATCACAATGTAAATACATGTCACAATACAGGTAATTCACACAAACAACAAGAGATATGCGCCGGGAGAAAGACATACAAATGCAGCACTTGTGATTACAAGTGTAAAGGCAAAAGAAGCTTTCTACTTCACAAAATGACACATACTGGCAAGGAGCCTTTTCAGTGTAGCCACTGTGATTACAAAAGCCCCTGGAAATCACAGCTTGTAAGACATGAAGTGGTACATACGGGACTGAAGCCATTTCAATGTAGCCTATGCAACAAAACTTTCAGTCTGAAATCAATTCTACGAACACATGAGATGACACACGCTGGCGTTAAGCCTTACAAATGTAATTTCTGCGAGTACAGGTGCATTCGGCGTAGTCACTTAAAAGTTCACCAACGGATTCATACTGGAGAGCTGTTTAAATGCAGCACATGTGACTTGAAGTTCAGTCGGCAATCACACCTACAAAGACATGAGATGACACACACTGGCGTTAAGCCTTACAAATGTAATCTCTGTGAGTACAGGTGTCGCACTAGTTGGGATTTACGAAGGCATCAGAGGATTCCCAGTATTCACACTAGGAAGAAGCCATTTAAATGCAGCACATGTAACAAAGGATTCAGTCGGTCATCACACCTACGAAGACATGAGATGGCACACGCTGGTGTTAAGCCTCACAAATGTAATTTTTGTGAGTACATGTGTATTACAAAGGCAGAGTTACGAAAGCACCAGAAAATCCATACCGGGTAGGAGATATTTACACTGTAAATATGCTAGTAAATATAAAAAAATGCGTTTTAGAAAGACACGTAAAGGGAATAATTCTAGTGAACAACGTTAGTGTAGTGTCCGCGAGTGGTCGGGGAGGAGGCCCGCGATACTGAACTCGACGGTTGCTGTTTCCAATTGTCTGTCGCCGGTAGGTTCGGACGACCGTCCATGTATACAGGTATATTATCAGATAATGTTGTGTTGAGGAATGTGTAACTTGTCATAAGATTGTTATATAACTATAATCACAAAAGACTTTATATGAAATATAATACATATAATGTACGTATAATTGAAATATAAATAATGCCCCAAAAGTATAGCCTTTTTTTGATTATAATAGTATTTTCTCAAACATGCATAGCCATATTGTACGTAGTTATGTTCCTTATAATAGGCTGCGAAGTATGACGTTTCAGGTGCGACTAGTACAAGAGGTTGTTAATGGAATTTAATACAATTCTTGAAGGCCTAGGCCAGCAAATTGCTCTTTTTTAATTCCATTCCACATACATTTGTGGTACAGGCATCATGAGTATCATGACATTCTACTACTATGCAATACTAAGCATATAAAAAAATAAAACTTTGATATTTTTGTTATTTACCTATTTCATTGCATGTTTGAGAAAAGCACTATACATACCTGCCCGCCTCAGGCCGTCTATCTATATGCCTTCGGCCGGCCCCTTTAGTCCCGGCGGCTATAATGTAATGCACTATTGCGCCGGTGTGTAACACAAACTTTTCTCCTCACTATGGCTTAACACGCACTACGGTTTTTAAAAAGCGGTTACGCTACCGCAAAAAATGTAACGTACGGCATTCTTTATTAGCACACTTCCAGTAACTGATTTTAACAACGCAACTTCGACAATCGCAATATCGACTCTGCAATAAACTGGAAAGAGCATGTTCATCAAATATCTCTTAAGTTAAGCCGATTCACCTATGCCCTCTATGAGTTGAAAAAATGCACCGACTTAAAAACAGCTACTTGTGCTTACTATGCCTACGCGCATGCATGGTTGCAATATGGAATTATATTGTGGGGTAATAGTTCTGATGCTGTACAACTGTTCAAGCTCCAAAAACGCTGCCTAAGAATCCTAGTTAATAAGGATAATATGACAAGTTGCAAGCCATACTTCATTGAACAAAAAATTTTAACCCTGCCGTCAATTTACATCCTAGAAGCTGCTATTTTTGTAAAAAATAATACTTCACTATTTCCTCAGTACTCACACGGACCATCATTGCGACCTCGAAAAAAACTAGCCTTACCTGCCACAAAAATGAAAATGGTTAGCTCTGGCCCGTTTGCCATGGCAGTAAAAATATTTAATAAAATGCCAAATAAAATCAAGGACATATGTGATTCACGTAAATTTAAAATGCAATTAAAATCTTACCTATTAAATAAAGCTTATTATACCATAGATGAATTTCTGAATGAACATAAAAATTGTATTTAATATTGACATTCTATATAATAATTAAATTTTTGATTGGGTATTTATACAGGGTGTAAATTTTATAACTGACAGTATTTAAGGAGGTGATTATATAGCTGATACTGAATCCGAATCAATAAAAAAAAGTGTACCTTAATTTTACCCAAAATTTTCCTAAACTTTCACAAATCATGGACGCCCTACGCGCGGCGATGCATCTGTAAATAAAATGCTTGCAAAAGCGACGAGTAGCTTGCCGCGAGTCGACCGATAACGCCCCCGCCGCCCCCTAAACACCGCCCCTCTCACTTGCACCCGGGCTAGTTACTTAGAAAAAAGTTGTTTGTTTGCAAATTACTCAAATTAGTCGTGCGCCCGCGCCGGTAATGTTCACACGTCATTTTTTTGTGCATTAGCGTGAACCACGTCGCGCAATCGCAATGCCCGAATTTTCCAATCGGGAATACACCGACATGTTGAGACTTTATGTTGAGTGTGGTGATAATGTGTTTCTTGCACGAAGGACGTATCGCGTGAGGTTTCCTGACAGGCGAACACCTGTCTCGTGACTTGTACTACCAACAAGATGGTGCACCTCCTCACTTCGCCGTTCAAGTGCGGCAGTACCTCGACCAAAAGTTTGGTGAAAAGTGGATAGGACGGGCTGGACCAATACCCTGGCCACCAAGGTCACCTGATCTTACGCCATTAGACTTTTTCTTGTGGGGTGAAGTAAAACGTTTAGTGTACACAAACCGGGAGAACGAAATAAACAATGTTCACGAGTTACGCGAGTCAATAATCGCGGCTTTCGAAACAGTTCGACAAAACGAATACGTTTTATTACGATTGAAAGACAATTTAAGACGACGCGTGTTGTTGTGCCAAGCCCAACGTGGTGGACACTTTGAACAATTACTTAAGGTAACTTAGATTTAATTTAATTAGGTAGAATAGGCTGATTTTGTTTGACAATCGTTGTACATTTGTTGATTGCAATTTTTTAAATACGCCAAAAATACTTTTTTTAGGAAAATCAATGCAGTACACTTTATTTAATTCTTATTAATAACGTAATAGTCGGTATTTTTGTCGGTCCTAAGTTGAATTCAATTCGGTGTTTAGTTATGGATGTGTCGCCCTATCGAGCCACTCGCCCAGCGCGTGACGTCACCGCTGTGCAGCGGCGGCGCGCGGCGTAGGTATGCGCACGCGTTAAAGATTTTTTGAGACTGAATTAAAGGCGTATAAGTGAAGGTTAATTAAACGAAATACGATTTTTGATGTTTTATTACTTTTTTATATAGCCAGCCAATCATATCCTTAAAATGTTGTCAGTTAAAAAATTTACACCCTGTATGAAATTTATGATCTCTAGAATTAAGTATTGTTTATATTTGTAAAAATCGTGTTATATAATATTTAGTTTTAATTAAATTGCTATGCTCTACCAGAGCTCATGTGTGAACTGTGTAACTAATTTAAGACCTTATTGTACAACATGAACCGCAATAAATGATTTGAATTGAATTGAACTTGCTACATTTTGATTTGCGGTTCACAAGCGCAAGTTTTTATGTACTTCATGTACGGCAGCGCCACCATGCGGTCCGTAAAAAGCGGTTTTTTCATCAGTTCGTCTCAGAGAGCGGAGCAGTGAGGTGTGTGTTGTGCGCTGCATTATGTCATCGGAGTCACTGCAGATGTGGGCCAACCATTCGCAATAATTTATCAAAACTACTAATTGTCATCCAGTAGTAGTTAAAAAAATGTCTTTGTTGTTATAGAAGACGTACGAAGACATTTTAATTTTTTTGTTTAGTTCTTAAAGCTAAGGCCACAGATACTGCTCTGAGGAAATACATTATCATACTGAACGTGAAAACCGCGGAAACGCAACGAGTTTTGGCCAGACCGCAACCGCAAGAAAAATACCGCAGTGCGTGCTAAGCCTATAGCGAGGAAACTCAAAATAGTACATTGTGCATCAAGGGAGGTAAGTACGGAATTACAAACGAGAGTGTTAGAAGCCCGACGCCGTAGGCGGAGGGCTTTTAATATGTCGAGTAAGTATTCCGCTTACCGACCGTGATGCATACAATATTTTTCATCACACTTGCCGACAAAAAAATAAGTTTTAAGACCAAATATTATTAAATGATGTACTTACATTTCTATGCGTGATGCATGCAAGCAATGGCGCGCTTAGACAGCAAATGTGATGAAAAGGTAAAAATATAGTACGCATGTCGGAGTCGGTGAAATTGACAATGTTGACATTTCTGCGACTTGTAATTGCGTCTAGTCAACATACAGAACATTATCATCATTTATGGTTCATTTAAGCAAAGGTTCGCTAGTTATGGAATTTTAGGGCTTAATGAATTAAATTCAGTAAATATAAAGTAGGTTGGGTTTTTCACCAAATTCTCAAACAATTATTATGAACGACTGATACATGAGCATTTTACTATTTCGCTATTTCGCGGTACGCTCCAAGGTCATTTCTTTACTTTACTCACTAGGGATTAAAATTCGTTTTTACCCGCTGGTATTAAAGGATAAAACGAGCGCTTAACGAGCTAGTAAGGGTATATTTTTATTGTTTTTAATAGTGTAAATATAAAATAGCTAGGTACACCAAAGGAAATTCCTTTAGTCCCATCTCGTAGCCAGATTTGGTAGCTAGCTACGAAATGAGAATCGTGTCTTCCCATCTCGTAGCTCGCTATGAAATGGGAACAATTTTCCCATCTCGTAGCCAGATTTACTAGCTGGCTACGAAATGAGAAACATGTCTTCCCATCTTGTAGCTAGCTACTAAATGGGACCAATTTTGCCATTGCACACAAAATTGATTTTAGGTAAAAAAATATATTTTAGGTTATATTTTTATACTAATTAAAAAATAGCGACAGAGATATAATAATTCATTAGATCGATATTGCCTTTAGTCTCATCTCGTAGTGTTTGTATGTTTTACCGACATGGAAGAATGGTCTTACGGCCCTTTGAGCCAGCTTCGAATCGGGATTATTTTTCCCATCTGGAAGCCAGCTTCGGAACCTAGCTACGAGATGGGACTTTCAAATTCCCGTTTAGTAGCCAGCTTCGAATCGGGATTATTTTTCCCATTTGGAAGCCAGCTTCAGAACCTAGCTACGAGATGGGACTTTCAATTTCCCGTATAGTAGCCAGCTTCGAATCGGGATTATTTTTCCCATTACGTAGCTAGCTACCAAATCTGGCTACGAGATGGGACTAAAGGTAAAATCCTGAATTCAAGTACCATTTCGGTTATGCCGCGGTGTTTGAAGGCGAAAGTCTTTGATCAGTGTGCACGGTCGCTTACAATGGGCTTCATAAGAAGGCTTTAAGTCACCCAGAAGCCCCAAAAGGCAATGGAGAAGAACCAAAGTAACCGATATAGCTCTCCGCCACGTACCGGAAAGCGCAGCGTGGGTAGGCTCTCCACAAGGTAGACTGATGACCTGGTAAAGGTCACAGGAGTCCGCTGGATGCGGGTGGCACAGGACCGGTCATTGTGGCAATCCTTGGGGGAGGCCTATGTTCAGCAGTGGACGTTACGTCTTTCGGCTGATATGATGATGTTGGGCTAAGTGCGGATCGGGGCAAGTGCGGATAAATCAAATAACTTCAGAACTAGACCTATTTTGTTATTGTCAACCACATACCGTTCAACGCCATTTTCTTGGCTTCCATATCATTAACAATCGAATATACTTATAGCGTGTTACTGCGCTCAATCTTTGATTTTGTAAAAACAGTGTTTTTCAAGGCGCGCACGAAATTACTTAGTATTGTGTGTGATATTATATCAGCCCTAAGTGAATCCGCAACAAATAACAATAGATTTATCGAGCGTAACAAACTTGTACTTGAACAAACACGTCAGGGAGGCTCATGGCAGGGCAAGGCGGTCATTTATGTTAATTTATGCTGGGACATTAACAGTAGATAAGTAAGGGTTCACTTTGAAAAAATGTGTGTAGGTAGACAGAATTCTATATATTCTTATCTAAATATAATTTAAAATAGTTCCAAAATTATCAACACCAAATTAAAATGGATATTTTGGCTAAACGTCATTCATTTTAAATAAAATAAATAAATATCTTGGGTTATCTTACACCAATCGACCTAGAGCCCGTTTCTCGAACGCTTGCAACATAAGCGGAAGTCTCTTTTTAACACTACTAATTAGATAAGGACTTCCGCTTGTACAAAAGTTCAAAGCTTTCGAGAAATAGGCCCCTAGTCTCACGGTAAGCTCAAATTAAGGCTTGTGATGTGGTTAACACGCGACGATATACAGGGTGTTTGGTTAGCGGTGTCGGAGCTTTTAAGGGCTTAAACTACAATCAATTTTATCGATAAATTACTATACAATTTTTTTTTGTGCCAACGATAATTAAATGGCGGCCATTTTAAAATTTCAAACAGACGAATACGGGCGCACGTGATATTTCTGGATTTATACGTTTGTTATCGGTCCTATCCCTGCAGAAAAAATCTCGTTAGAGAGCTCATTAGATAAGCAAACTAATTAAGCTAATCATTTGACTCAACTATTTGAACAACAAGGCTAAAAAAATTTTTTTTAATTAAAAATAGTAAAAAAATCACCTTAATTTTTCAATTAATTTAATTTTGCATGAAAACTTGGTCGTTAAGATAGGTTTTTGGTGTTGTTATTTATTAGTACAGTATGTTAGCTAAAAAATAAGACCATAATTACAGTTATACCTTAAGTACTTTAGGAATTACAAGTGCTCAAACATACACCAAAACAGCTGCATTTAGCGTTCCCGATGCAAAATCCATAAACAAATGAATGTCAGCAGTGTACTGACTAGTGAAGTGGCCGCCTTCCATCCATCCAGTGCATGTTTGAGAACTTCTAATTCCTAAAGTACTTAAGGTATGACTGTAATTATGGTCTTATTTTTTAGCTAACATACTGTACTAATAAATAACAACACCAAAAACCTATCTTAACGACCTAGTTTTCATGCAAAATTAAATTAATTGAAAAATTAAGGTGAATTTTTTACTATTTTTAATTAAAAAAATTTTTTTTTGCCTTTTTGTTCAAATGGTTGAGTCAAATGATTAGCTTAATTAGTTTGCTTATCTAATGAGCTCTCTAACGAGATTTTTTTTGCAAGGATAGGACCGATAACAAACGTATAATTCCAGAAATATCACGTGCGCCCGTATTCGTCTGTATGAAATTTTAAAATGGCCGCCATTTAATTATCGATGACACAAAAAAAAAATTGTTTGGTAATTTATCGATGAAATTGATTGTAGTTTAAGCCCTTAAAAGCTCCGACACCGCTAACCAAACACCCTGTATATAATATGTAGATAGATACATATACAGGGTGGTCCAAACCTTGACGTCAAAAATTTTTTTTAGATTCCTCTCGTCATGAGCTATCAGAATATACCCCATGTATGTTAGCCGATTTTTTGTAGTTTCCGTGTTATGAAATTTAGAAAATTTTTTTTTGAGAAATTCTGAAATGAAGAAATTTATTAATTAATAAATTTTTTTTGGGTTTTTTAACTAGTTTCTTTTTGTAAAAGTTAAACTAAAAATAAAGCATTTACTGACAAAAAAATTAGCGTCCTCACTTTGATACAAGTAGGATAAAAAATACCAAATTCAAAATTTTACGCTAAAAACGCATCAAAAATGCTATTTTGTAATGTACGTAATTAAAAAAATAAAACATATCCCAAGGAATTTTCGTATTCTAAAGACCGCGCTAGACCTTGAGCCTTCGTAAAAGCAAAAAAAAGTGATACTTAATTATGAGGATTTTTCGGAGTAGTCGGTCAAATAAATTTAAAAAAGCTAAAAATTTTTAAGTAGTAAAAAATTTCTTGTACATATAACTACACAAATTGAGTTTTCGTGGTATTTTCTGTCTTTGTTTATTGATAAGAACAACGAAACAGACGAAATTTTACTTTATTTTTAAATAAAAAATTTTGAAGCTTTTTTTTAAGTTTATTTGACCGACTACTCCGAAAAATGTTCATCATTAAGTATCACTTTTTTTTGCTTTTACGAAGGTTTAAGGTCTAGGGCAGTCTTTAGATTACCAAACATCCTTGGCCTTTGTTTTATTTTTTTTATTTACGTACATGAATGCTATTTTGATGCGTTTTTAACGTAAAATTTTTTATTTGGTATTTTTTATCTTACTTGTATCAAAGTGAGGACGCTAATTTTTTTGTCAGTAAATGATTTATTTTTAGTTATACTTTTGCAAAAAGAAACTAGTTAAAAAACCCAAAAGTTTTTATTAATAAATTTCTTCATTCCAGAATTTCTCAAAAAAAAATTTTCAAAAATTCATATCTCGAAAACTACAAAAAATCGGCTAACATACATGGGGTATATTCTGATAGCTCATGACGAGAGGAATCTAAAAAAAAATTCTTGACGTCAAGGTTTGGTTGGACCACCCTGTATATACATACTTAAATACATAGACAGCCATGACCAAGGAACAAATATTTGTGATAAATAAATACACAAATAATGCCCTCGCCAGGAATCGAACCCGGAACCTCCAGCGTCGTAGGCGGGGTCACTGCCAATTAGGCTACGGCGGCTGACTATAATATAAAGACTTCTGCATTTTGGAAGTGGACTAACAAATTGAATGTACAGGCTGGCCTTCTCAGTGTCGATGGCGTTAATGAACCCACGGATATTGCAAATGTTTTCAGGGAGCACTTCACTGTGAAGCCTGACTTATACTTGCTGATTTCTAAAAATGAACTTTTGACAGTTTAGATGAGTCTTATACAGGGTGGTCCAAACCTTGACGTCAAAAAATTTTTTTTAGGTTCCCTACGTCATGGGCTATCAGAATATACCCCATGTATGTTAGCCGATTTTTTGTAGTTTTCGAGTTATGAATTTTTGAAAAAAATTTTTTTGACAAATTCTGGAATGAAGAAATTTATTGATAAAAAAAAACTATTGGGTTTTTTAAATATTTTCTTTTTGTAAAAGTATTACTACAAATAAAGCATTTACTGACAAAAAAATTAGCGTCCTCACTTTGATACAAGTAGGATAAAAAATACCAAATTCAAAATTAATAATATATATAGCTGCATTACCACTCATTTCTGAATGACATGATTGTTCTCCCAGAAGGAGTTTTGGTGGGGGTTAGTGTTATATACAGTTGCATAGAGAGCGCTCTTGTGACCTAGGGAAAAATCTGACATTTGAGGATTTGCTTCCTGGTCAAAAAATGTTCCACGGCCTGGCTAAACGGTGAGACCTAGGTGGGGGGTGCTCGACCAAATGTCATAGGGAACTGCTGACAGTTTTTAAAGCCGCAAAAATTTTTCCAAAAAAAAAAAAAAAATTTTGCACTCAATTTTCAAAATGGTCCTTCGAGCCGGATTTTTTTGTGGGAGAATCTCTGAGGGTCCTCGATTAAAGAAAAAGTGTTTTTGTGATTCTCGGATCCAAGATGGCCGCCGTAGGGCCCGTCAAAGTTTGTATGGGAACTCTTAAACGGGGGGAGATAGGTGGGGGGTGCTCGACCAAATGTCATAGAGGACCCCGAGAACCATTCGATGGGCAAAAAATTTTTGCAAAAAAAATTTTTTTTTTTTTTTCGAAAAATTTTTTTTCATCCGATCGAGCTGGAAATCGCTGTGCGTGACTTTTGGGCTCTCCAGATTCCGAAAAAATTTTTTTCAGATTTTTTGCACAAAAAAAATTTTGTATGGATTTTTCGAAATAATGGTCCGATCGCGCTCAAATTTGGCATGCGGGCATTATTTGGGCCCAGGAGTAATAATCTGAAAAAAAATTTGGAAAAAAATTCAAGATGGCGGCGACCCCGAACAAAAAGTCAAAATCCCAAGTAAGTTAAGCGAGCCCGAAGGGCGAGCTTCAGGCCGGGAGGCCGAAGGCCGACCCCGCGGAGGGCCGAAGGCCCGGAGCTTCACTCCCGGGGCCTAAGGGGGTCCCGACCTTCAGTAATTTTGGGCGAGGCCGAAGGCCTCGCTGCAGGAGGGCCGGAACATTACCAGAACCAATATAAATCTATGTTAAGCGAGCCCGAAGGGCGAGCTTCAGGGTGGGAGGCCGAAGGCCGACCTCGCGGAGGGCCGAAGGCCCGGAGCTTCACCCCGAGGGCCCAAGCGCGTCACCTCCAAGTAATTTAACGCGAGGCCGAAGGCCGAGCTCCGAGCAAATCGAGCTACCAAGCGTTCAACAACCCCAGTATCTTAATAAGCCGAGCCTGAGGGCCGAAGGCCCGATGGCGAGGCGTCAAGCCCGCGAAGGCCGAAGGCCGAGCTCCGCGTAGGGCCGAAGGCCCGGAGCGTCCCATAGAGGCCCGGTAGCCTGCGAGGCCGGAGGCCGAGCTGCGAGAAAACAAAGCTTTTCTACGTATAAAAAAATCAGAGTAACTATGTAAGCTGAGCCTGAGGGCCGAAGGCCCGAAGGCGAAGCCTCGTAGCAGCGAAGGCCGAAGGCCGAGCTCCGCGTAGGGCCGAAGGCCCGAAGCGTCCAATACAGGCGAGCCAGCTCGCGAGGCCGAAGGCCGAGCTGCTTGAGTCCAGAACTCCCATGCTACTCAATGATAAAGTGTAACATGAAAACGAATCGGAGGGCCGTAGGCCCGACGATTCGTTTCGACAATCGGCGAAGGCCGAAGGCCGAGCTCCGCGTAGGGCCGAAGGCCCGAAGCGTCCCTCAGAGGCGTGACAGCTCGCGAGGCCGAAGGCCGAGCTGCAGGAGTCCAAGGCATCAATGCTACTCAATGAAAAAGTGTAACATGAAAACGAATCGGAGGGCCGCAGGCCCGACGATTCGTTTCGACAATCTGCGAAGGCCGAAGGCCGAGCTCCGCGTAGGGCCGAAGGCCCGAAGCGTCCCTCAGAGCTGTGACAGCTCGCGAGGCCGAAGGCCGAGCTGCAGGAGTCCAAGGCATCCATGCTACTCAATGAAAAAGTGTAACATGAAAACGAATCGGAGGGCCGCAGGCCCGACGATTCGTTTCGACAATCTGCGAAGGCCGAAGGCCGAGCTCCGCGTAGGGCCGAAGGCCCGAAGCGTCCAACACAGGCGCGCCAGCTCGCGAGGCCGAAGGCCGAGCTGCAGGAGTCCAACGCATCCATGCTACTCAATGAAAAAGTGTAACATGAAAACGAATCGGAGGGCCGCAGGCCCGACGATTCGTTTCGACAATCTGCGAAGGCCGAAGGCCGAGCTCCGCGCAGGGCCGAAGGCCCGAAGCGTCCCTCAGAGGCTTGACAGCTCGCGAGGCTGAAGGCCGAGCTGCAGGAGTCCAGCTCACAAGCCCTATTACTGCGACAAAAGTAAAAATTAATACAAAAACAATAATAAAAAAATTAAAGAAAATAAAAAATAAATCTCGAGTCCTCCACTCGTCCAGTCGACAAAAAGAGAGGCCCGCGAGGCCCTTGGGCCTCGCGCACAGAGCAAAAAACTAGTTAATATTATTATAGCTGCATCCCGACTCATTTCTAAACGATACACTTTATTTCGCAACGGTAAGTACTGGCTGAAAAAAAGTTGGTGATTTGTATAGAGGAGCAAAAACGTAGATCTGGAAAAATATGGAGATTGGTCTACTGGAAAAGACCACTTTTTTGATCGACGGCCTGGCTAAACGGTGAGACCTAGGTGGGGGGTGCTCGACCAAATGTCATAGGGACCTGCTGACAGTTTTTGAAGCCGCAAAAATTTTTGCCGAAAAAAAAAAAAAATTTGCACCAAATTTTCAAAATGGTCCTTCGAGCCGGATTTTTTTGTGGTAGAATCTCTCAGGGTCCTAGATTAAAGAAAAAGTGTTTTTGTGATTCTCGGATCCAAGATGGCCGCCGTAGGGCCCGTCAAAGTTTGTATGGGAACTCTTAAACGGGCTGAGATAGGTGGGGGGTGCTCGACCAAATGTCATAGAGGACCCCAAGAGCTGTCAGGTGGGCAAAAAATTTTTGCAAAAAAAATTTTTTTTTTTTTTTTCGAAAAATTTTTTTTCATCCGATCGAGCTGGAAATCGCTGTGCGTGACTTTTGGGCTCTCCAATTTCCGAAAAAAATTTTTTCAGATTTTTTGCACAAAAAAAATTTTGTATGGATTTTTCGAAATAATGGTCCGATCGCGATCAAATTTGACATGCGGGCATTATTTGGGCCCAGGAGTGATAATCTGAAAAAAAATTTGGAAAAAAATCCAAGATGGCGGCGACCCCGAACAAAAAGTCAAAATCCCAAGTAAGTTAAGCGAGCCCGAAGGGCGAGCTTCAGGCCGGGAGGCCGAAGGCCGACCCCGCGGAGGGCCGAAGGCCCGGAGCTTCAATCCCGGGGCCCATGGGGGTCCCGAACCCCAGTAATTTTGGGCGAGGCCGAAGGCCTCGCTGCAGGAGGGCCGGAACATTACCAGAACCAATATAAATCTATGTTAAGCGAGCCCGAAGGGCGAGCTTCAGGGTGGGAGGCCGAAGGCCGACCTCGCGGAGGGCCGAAGGCCCGGAGCTTCACCCCGAGGGCCCAAGCGCGTCACCTCCAAGTAATTTAAAGCGAGGCCGAAGGCCGAGCTCCGAGCAAATCGAGCTACCAAGCGTTCAACAACCCCAGTATCTTAATAAGCCGAGCCTGAGGGCCGAAGGCCCGATGGCGAGGCGTCAAGCCCGCGAAGGCCGAAGGCCGAGCTCCGCGTAGGGCCGAAGGCCCGGAGCGTCACGATCGAGGTGCTCTCCGCGCGAGCCCGAGGGCCGAAGGCCCGACGGGCGAGCCCACGCGGTGAAACTGCCCTTCCTAACTGTCTTTATAAGCGAACCGGAGGGCCGCAGGCCCGACGGTTCGCTTCGAACCTCAGCGAAGGCCGCAGGCCGAGCTCCGCGTAGGGCCGAAGGCCCGGAGCGTCCCAAAGAGGCGCGGTAGCCTGCGAGGCCGGAGGCCGAGCTGCGAGAAAATAAAGCTTTTCTACGTATAATAAAGTTCGAGTAACTGTATAAGCTGAGCCTGAGGGCCGAAGGCCCGAAGGCGAAGCTTCGCAGCTGCGAAGGCCGAAGGCCGAGCTCCGCGTAGGGCCGAAGGCCCGAAGCGTCCAACACTGGCGCGCCAGCTCGCGAGGCCGAAGGCCGAGCTGCCAGAGTCCAGTGCTTCCACGCTACGCAATGACAAAGTGTAACAGGAAAACGAATCGGAGGGCCGCAGGCCCGACGATTCGTTTCGACTATTTGCGAAGGCCGAAGGCCGAGCTCCGCGTAGGGCCGAAGGCCCGGAGCGTCCAACATAGGCGCGCCAGCTCGCGAGGCCGAAGGCCGAGCTGCCAGAGTCCAGGGCCCCCATGCTATGCAATGAAAAAGTGTAACATGAAAACGGATCGGAGGGCCGCAGGCCCGACGATTCGTTTCGACAATCTGCGAAGGCCGAAGGCCGAGCTCCGCGTAGGGCCAAAGGCCCGAAGCGTCCAACACAGGCGCGCCAGCTCGCGAGGCCGAAGGCCGAGCTGCAGGAGTCCAACGCATCCATGCTACTCAATGAAACAGTGTAACATGAAAACGAATCGGAGGGCCGCAGGCCCGACGATTCGTTTCGACAATCTGCGAAGGCCGAAGGCCGAGCTCCGCGTAGGGCCGAAGGCCCGAAGCGTCCCTCAGAGGCCTGACAGCTCGCGAGGCCGAAGGCCGAGCTGCAGGAGTCCAGCTCAAAAGCCCAACAACTGCGATAACAGTAAAAAATAATACAAAAACCATAATAAAAAAATAAAAGAAAATAAAGAATATATTCGCAGATTGTCGAAACGAATCGGAGGGCCGCAGGCCCGACGATTCGTTTCGACAATCTGCGAAGGCCGAAGGCCGAGCTCCGCGTAGGGCCGAAGGCCCGAAGCGTCCCTCAGAGGCGTGACAGCTCGCGAGGCCGAAGGCCGAGCTGCAGGAGTCCAACGCATCCATGCTACATAATGAAAAAGTGTAATATGAAAACGTCGAAAATCGTCGGGCCTGCGCCCCTCCGATTCGTTTCGACAACCTGCGAAGGCCGAAGGCCGAGCTCCGCGTAGGGCCGAAGGCCCGAAGCGTCCCTCAGAGGCCTGACAGCTCGCGAGGCCGAAGGCCGAGCTGCAGGAGTCCAGCTCAAAAGCCCTAAACCTGCGATAAAAGTAGAAAATAATACAAAAACAATAATAAAAAAATTAAAGAAAATAAAAAATAAATCTCGAGTCCTCCACTCCTCCAGTCGACAAAAAGAGAGGCCCGCGAGGCCCTTGGGCCTCGCGCACAGAGCAAAAAACTAGTTAATAATATATATAGCTGCATTACCACTCATTTCTGAATGACATGATTGTTCTCCCGGAAGGAGTTACGGTAGGGGTTAGTGTTATATACTGTCGTATAGAGGGCGCGCCGGTGACCTAGGGAAAAATCTGACATTTCAGGATTTGCTCCCTGGTCGAAAAATGTTCGACGGCCTGGCTCAACGGTGAAAGTTAGACGGGGGGTGCTCGACCAAATGTCATAGGGAACTGCTGACAGTTTTTAAAGCCGCAAAAATTTTTCAAAAAAAAAAAAAAAAATTTTGCACTCAAATTTCAAAATGGTCCTTCGAGCCGGATTTTTTTGTGGTAGAATCTCTGAGGGACCTAGATTAAAGAAAAAGTGTTTTTGTGATTCTCGGATCCAAGATGGCCGCCGTAGGGCCCGTCAAAGTTTGTATGGGAACTCTTAAACGGGGGGAGATAGGTGGGGGGTGCTCGACCAAATGTCATAGAGAACCCCGAGAGCTGTCAGGTGGGCAAAAAATTTTTGCAAAAAAAATTTTTTTTTTTTTTCGAAAAATTTTTTTTCATCCGATCGAGCTGGAAATCGCTGTGCGTGACTTTTGGGCTCTCCAGATTCCGAAAAAAATTTTTTCAGATTTTTTGCACAAAAAAAATTTTGTATGGATTTTTCGAAAAAATGGTCCGATCGCGCTGAAATTTGGCATGCGGGCATTATTTGAGCCCAGGAGTGATAATCTGAAAAAAAATTTGGAAAAAAATCCAAGATGGCGGCGACCCCGAACAAAAAGTCAAAATCCCAAGTAAGTTAAGCGAGCCCGAAGGGCGAGCTTCAGGCCGGGAGGCCGAAGGCCGACCCCGCGGAGGGCCGAAGGCCCGGAGCTTCACTCCCGGGGCCCATGGGGGTCCCGAACCCCAGTAATTTTGGGCGAGGCCGAAGGCCTCGCTGCAGGAGGGCCGGAACATTGCCAGAAACAATATAAATCTATGTTAAGCGAGCCCGAAGGGCGAGCTTCAGGGTGGGAGGCCGAAGGCCGACCTCGCGGAGGGCCGAAGGCCCGGAGCTTCACCCCGAGGGCCCAAGCGCGTCACCTCCAAGTAATTTAAAGCGAGGCCGAAGGCCGAGCTCCGAGCAAATCGAGTTACCAAGCGTTCAACAACCCCAGTATCTTAATAAGCCGAGCCTGAGGGCCGAAGGCCCGATGGCGAGGCGTCAAGCCCGCGAAGGCCGAAGGCCGAGCTCCGCGTAGGGCCGAAGGCCCGGAGCGTCACGATCGAGGTGCTCTCCGCGTGAGCCCGAGGGCCGAAGGCCCGACGGGCGAGCCCACGCAGTGAAACTGCCCTTCCTAACTGTCTTAATAAGCGAACCGGAGGGCCGCAGGCCCGACGGTTCGCTTCGAACACCAGCGAAGGCCGAAGGCCGAGCTCCGCGTAGGGCCGAAGGCCCGGAGCGTCCCATAGAGGCGCGGTAGCCTGCGAGGCCGGAGGCCGAGCTGCGAGAAAACAAAGCTTTTCTACGTATAATAAAATCTGAGTAACTATATAAGCTGAGCCTGAGGGCCGAAGGCCCGAAGGCGAAGCTTCGTACCCGCGAAGGCCGAAGGCCGAGGTCCGCGTAGGGCCGAAGGCCCGAAGCGTCCAACACAGGCGAGCTAGCTCGCGAGGCCGAAGGCCGAGCTGCTTGAGTCCAGAACTCCTATGCTACTCAATGAAAAAGTGTAACTTGAAAACGAATCGGAGGGCCGGAGGCCCGACGATTCGTTTCGACAATCTGCGAAGGCCGAAGGCCGAGCTCCGCGTAGGGCCGAAGGCCCGAAGCGTCCAACACAGGCGCGCCAGCTCGCGAGGCCGAAGGCCGAGCTGCTTGAGTCCAGAACCCCCATGCCACTCAATGAAAAAGTGTAACATGAAAACGAATCGGAGGGCCGCAGGCCCGACGATTCGTTTCGACAACCTGCGAAGGCCGAAGGCCGAGCTCCGCGTAGGGCCGAAGGCCCGAAGCGTCCCTCAGAGGCCTGACAGCTCGCGAGGCCGAAGGCCGAGCTGCAGGAGTCCAGCTCAAAAGCCCAAAAACTGCGATAAAATTAGAAAATATTACAAAATCAATAATAAAAAAATTAAAGAAAATAAAAAAAATATCTCCAATACCCCACCCCTCCAGTCGACAAAAAGAGAGGCCCGCGAGGCCCTTGGGCCTCGCGCACAGAGCAAAAAACTAGTTAATAATATATATAGCTGCATTACCACTCATTTCTGAATGACATGATTGTTCTCCCAGAAGGAGTATTGGTGGGGGTTAGTGTTATATACGGTTGCATAGAGGGCGCTCTTGTGACCTAGGGAAAAATCTGACATTTCAGGATTTGCTCCCTGGTCGAAAAATGTTCGACGGCCTGGCTCAACGGTGAAAGTTAGACGGGGGGTGCTCGACCAAATGTCATAGGGAACTGCTGACAGTTTTTAAAGCCGCAAAAATTTTTCCAAAAAAAAAAAAAAAATTTTGCACTCAAATTTCAAAATGGTCCTTCGAGCCGGATTTTTTTGTGGTAGAATCTCTCAGGGTCCTAGATTAAAGAAAAAGTGTTTTTGTGATTCTCGGATCCAAGATGGCCGCCGTAGGGCCCGTCAAAGTTTGTATGGGAACTCTTAAACGGGGGGAGATAGGTGGGGGGTGCTCGACCAAATGTCATAGAGGACCCCGAGAGCTGTCAGGTGAGCAAAAAATTTTTGCAAAAAAAATTTTTTTTTTTTTTTCGAAAAATTTTTTTTCATCCGATCGAGCTGGAAATCGCTGAGCGTGACTTTTGGGCTCTCCAGATACCGAAAAAAATTTTTTCAGATTTTTTGCACAAAAAAAATTTTGTATGGATTTTTCGAAATAATGGTCCGATCGCGCTGAAATTTGGCATGCGGGCATCATTTGGGCCCAGGAGTGATATTCTGAAAAAAAATTTTGAAAAAAATCCAAGATGGCGGCGACCCCGAACAAAAAGTCAAAATCCTAAGTAAGTTAAGCGAGCCCGAAGGGCGAGCTTCAGGCCGGGAGGCCGAAGGCCGACCCCGCGGAGGGCCGAAGGCCCGGAGCTTCACTCCTGGGGCCCAAGGGAGTCCCCAACCCCAGTAATTTTGGGCGAGGCCGAAGGCCTCGCTGCAGGAGGGCCGGAACATTACCAGAACCAATACAAATCTAAGTTAAGCGAGCCCGAAGGGCGAGCTTCAGGGTAGGAGGCCGAAGGCCGACCTCGCGGAGGGCCGGAGGCCCGGAGCTTCACCTCGAGGGCCCAAGCGTTTCACCTCCAAGTAATTTAAAGCGAGGCCGAAGGCCGAGCTTCGAGCAAATCGAGCTACCAAGCGTTCAACAACCCCAGTATCTTAATAAGCCGAGCCTGAGGGCCGAAGGCCCGATGGCGAGGCGTCAAGCCCGCGAAGGCCGAAGGCCGAGCTCCGCGTAGGGCCGAAGGCCCGGAGCGTCACGATCAAGGTGCTCTCCGCGCGAGCCCGAGGGCCGAAGGCCCGACGGGCGAGCCCACGCGGTGAAACTGCCCTACCTAACTGTCTTAATAAGCGAACCGGAGGGCCGCAGGCCCGACGGTTCACTTCGAACCCCAGCGAAGGCCGCAGGCCGAGCTCCGCGTAGGGCCGAAGGCCCGGAGCGTCCCATAGAGGCGCGGTAACCTGCGAGGCCGGAGGCCGAGCTGCGAGAATACAAAGCTTTTCTACGTATAATAATATCTGAGTAACTATATAAGCTGAGCCTGAGGGCCGAAGGCCCGAAGGCGAAGCTTCGTAGCCGCGAAGGCCGAAGGCCGAGCTCCGCGTAGGGCCGAAGGCCCGGAGCGTCACAATCGAGGTGCTCTCCGCGCGAGCCCGAGGGCCGAAGGCCCGATGGGCGAGCCCACGCGGTGAAACTGCCCTTCCTAACTGTCTTAATAAGCGAACCGGAGGACCGTAGGCCCGACGGTTCGCTTCGAACCCCAGCGAAGGCCGCAGGCCGAGCTCCGCGTAGGGCCGAAGGCCCGGAGCGTCCCATAGAGGCGCGGCAGCCTGCGAGGCCGAAGGCCGAGCTGCTTGAGTGCAGCGCTCCCATGCTACGCAATGAAAAAGTGTAACATGAAAACGAATCGGAGGGCCGCAGGCCCGACGATTCGTTTCGACAATCTGCGAAGGCCGAAGGCCGAGCTCCGCGTAGGGCCGAAGGCCCGAAGCGTCCCTCAGAGGCCTGACAGCTCGCGAGGCCGAAGGCCGAGCTGCAGGAGTCCAGCTCAAAAGCCCAAAAACTGCGATAAAAGTAGAAAATAATACAAAAACAATAATAAAAAAATTAAAGAAAATAAAAAATAAATCTCGAGTCCTCCACCCCTCCAGTAGACAAAAAGAGAGGCCCGCGAGGCCCTTGGGCCTCGCGCACAGAGCAAAAAACTAGTTAATATTATATATAGCTGCATCCCGACTGATTTCATGTGTATAGTTAATCTCCGGGAAGGAGGTATGGTGGGATGTAGTTTCATATACCAACATATAGAGGGCGCTCTGGTGACCTCGGGAAAAATCTGACATTTGAGGATTTGCTTCCTGGTCAAAAAATGTTCGACGGCCCGGCCAAACGGTGAGACCTAGGTGGGAAGTGCTCGACCAAATGTCATAGGGAACTGCTGACAGTTTTTGAAGCCGCAAAAATTTTTGCAAAAAAAAAAAAAAATTTTTGCACCCAAATTTCAAAATGGTCCTTCGAGCCGGATTTTTTTGTGGTAGAATCTCTGGGGGTCCTAGATTAAAGAAAAAGTGTTTTTGTGATTCTTGGATCCAAGATGGCCGCCGTAGGGCCCGTCAAAGTTTGTATGGGAACTCTTAAACGGGGGGAGATAGGTGGGGGGTGCTCGACCAAATGTCATAGAGGACCCCGAGAGCTGTCTGGTGGGCAAAAAATTTTTGCAAAAAAAATTTTTTTTTTTTTTTCGAAAATTTTTTTTTCATCCGATCGAGCTGGAAATCGCTGTGCGTGACTTTTGGGCTCTCCAGATTGCGAAAAAAATTTTTTCAGATTTTTTGCACAAAAAAAATTTTGTATGGATTTTTCGAAATAATGGTCCGATCGCGCTTAAATTTGGCATGCGGGCATTGTTTGGGCCCAGGAATAATAATCTGAAAAAAATTTTTGAAAAAAATCCAAGATGGCGGCGACCCCGAACAAAAAGTCAAAATCCCAAGTAAGTTAAGCGAGCCCGAAGGGCGAGCTTCAGGCCGGGAGGCCGAAGGCCGACCCCGCGGAGGGCCGAAGGCCCGGAGCTTCAATCCCGGGGCCCATGGGGGTCCCGAACCCCAGTAATTTTGGGCGAGGCCGAAGGCCTCGCTGCAGGAGGGCCGGAACATTACCAGAACCAATATAAATCTGTTAAGCGAGCCCGAAGGGCGAGCTTCAGGGTGGGAGGCCGAAGGCCGACCTCGCGGAGGGCCGAAGGCCCGGAGCTTCACCCCGAGGGCCCAAGCGCGCCACCTCCAAGTAATTTAAAGCGAGGCCGAAGGCCGAGCTCCGAGCAAATCGAGCTACCAAGCGTTCAACAACCCCAGTATCTTAATAAGCCGAGCCTGAGGGCCGAAGGCCCGATGGCGAGGCGTCAAGGCCGCGAAGGCCGAAGGCCGAGCTCCGCGTAGGGCCGAAGGCCCGGAGCGTCACGATCGAGGTGCTCTCCGCGCGAGCCCGACGGGCGAGCCCACGCGGTGAAATTGCCCTTCCTAACTGTCTTAATAAGCGAACCGGAGGGCCGCAGGCCCGACGGTTCGCTTCGAACCACAGCGAAGGCCGCAGGCCGAGCTCCGCGTAGGGCCGAAGGCCCGGAGCGTCCCATAGAGGCGCGGTAACCTGCGAGGCCGGAGGCCGAGCTGCGAGAATACAAAGCATTTCTACTTATTATAACATCTGAGTAACTATATAAGCTGAGCCTGAGGGCCGAAGGCCCGAAGGCAAAGCTTCGTAGCCGCGAAGGCCGAAGGCCGAGCTCCGCGTAGGGCCGAAGGCCCGAAGCGTCCAACACAGACGCGCCAGCTTGCGAGGCCGAAGGCCGAGCTGCCAGAGTCCAAGGCATCCATGCTACTCAATGAAAAAGTGTAACATGAAAACGAATCGGAGGGCCGGAGGCCCGACGATTCGTTTCGACAATCTGCGAAGGCCGAAGGCCGAGCTCCGCGTAGGGCCGAAGGCCCGAAGCGTCCAACACAGGCGCGCCAGCTCGCGAGGCCGAAGGCCGAGCTGCTTGAGTCCAGAACCCCCATGCTACTCAATGAAAAAGTGTAACATGAAAACGAATCGGAGGGCCGCAGGCCCGACGATTCGTTTCGACAATCTGCGAAGGCCGAAGGCCGAGCTCCGCGTAGGGCCGAAGGCCCGAAGCGTCCCTCAGAGGCGTGACAGCTCGCGAGGCCGAAGGCCGAGCTGCAGGAGTCCAGCTCAAAAGCCCAAAAACTGCGATAAAATTAGAAAATAATACAAAATCAATAATAAAAAATTAAAGAAAATAAAAACAATATCTCCAATACCCCACCCCTCCAGTCGACAAAAAGAGAGGCCCGCGAGGCCCTTGGGCCTCGCGCACAGAGCAAAAAACTAGTTAATATTATTATAGCTGCATCCCGACTGATTTCTGACATATCGAATTGATCTCCCGGAAGGAGTATCGGTGGGGTTTAGTGTTGCACACCACCGTATAGAGGGCGGTCCCGAGGCCCCGGGAAAAATCTGACATTTGAGGATTTGCTTCCTGGTCAAAAAATGTTCGACGGCCTGGCTAAACGGTGAGACCTAGGTGGGGGGTGCTCGACCAAATGTCATAGAGAACTGCTGACAGTTTTTAAAGCCGCAAAAATTTTTCAAAAAAAAAAAAAAAAATTTTGCACTCAATTTTCAAAATGGTCCTTCGAGCCGGATTTTTTTGTGGTAGAATCTCTGGGGGTCCTAGATTAAAGAAAAAGTGTTTTTGTGATTCTTGGATCCAAGATGGCCGCCGTAGGGCCCGTCAAAGTTTGTATGGGAACTCTTAAACGGGGGGAGATAGGTGGGGGGTGCTCGACCAAATGTCATAGAGGACCCCGAGAGCTGTCTGGTGGGCAAAAAATTTTTGCAAAAAAAATTTTTTTTTTTTTTCGAAAAATTTTTTTTCATCCGATCGAGCTGGAAATCGCTGTGCGTGACTTTTGGGCTCTCTAGATTCCGAAAAAATTTTTTTCAGATTTTTTGCACAAAAAAAATTTTGTATGGATTTTTCGAAATAATGGTCCGATCGCGCTGAAATTTGGCATGCGGGCATTATTTGGGCGCAGGAGTGATAATCTGATAAAAAATTTGGAAAAAAATCCAAGATGGCGGCGACCCCGAACAAAAAGTCAAAATCCCAAGTAAGTTAAGCGAGCCCGAAGGGCGAGCTTCAGGCCGGGAGGCCGAAGGCCGATCCCGCGGAGGGCCGAAGGCCCGGAGCTTCACTCCCGGGGCCCGAGGGGGTCCCCAACCCCAGTAATTTTGGGCGAGGCCGAAGGCCTCGCTGCAGGAGGGCCGGAACATTACCAGAACCAATATAAATCTAAGTTAAGCGAGCCCGAAGGGCGAGCTTCAGGGTGGGAGGCCGAAGGCCGACCTCGCGGAGGGCCGAAGGCCCGGAGCTTCACCCCGAGGGCCCAAGCGCGTCCCCACCAAGTAATTTAAAGCGAGGCCGAAGGCCGAGCTCCGAGCATATCGAGCTACCAACCGTTCAACAACCCCAGTATCTTAATAAGCCGAGCCTGAGGGCCGAAGGCCCGATGGCGAGGCGTCAAGTCCGCGAAGGCCGAAGGCCGAGCTCCGCGTAGGGCCGAAGGCCCGGAGCGTCACAATCGAAGTGCTCTCCGCGCGAGCCCGAGGGCCGAAGGCCCGACGGGCGAGCCCACGCGGTGAAACTGCCCTTCCTTACTGTCTTAATAAGCGAACCGGAGGGCCGCAGGCCCGACGGTTCGCTCCGAACCCCAGCGAAGGCCGCAGGCCGAGCTCCGCGTAGGGCCGAAGGCCCGGAGCGTCCCATAGAGGCGCGGTAGCCTGCGAGGCCGGAGGCCGAGCTGCGAGAAAATAAAGCTTTTCTACGTATAATAAAATCTGAGTAACTATATAAGCTGAGACTGAGGGCCGAAGGCCCGAAGGCGAAGCTTCGTAGCTGCGAAGGCCGAAGGCCGAGCTCCGCGTAGGGCCGAAGGCCCGAAGCGTCCAACACAGGCGCGCCAGCTCGCGAGGCCGAAGGCCGAGCTGCAGGAGTCCAACGCATCCATGCTACTCAATGAAAAAGTGCAATATGAAAACGAATCGGAGGGCCGCAGGCCCGACGATTCGTTTCGACAATCTGCGAAGGCCGAAGGCCGAGCTCCGCGTAGGGCCGAAGGCCCGAAGCGTCCAACACAGGCGTGCCAGCTCGCGAGGCCGAAGGCCGAGCTGCCAGAGTCCAGTGCTCCCATGCTAAGCGCGAGCTGCGAGAAAACAAAGCTTTTCTACGTATAAAAAAATCTGAGTAACTAGGTAAGCTGAGCCTGAGGGCCGAAGGCCCGAAGGCGAAGCTTCGTAGCAGCGAAGGCCGAAGGCCGAGCTCCGCGTAGGGCCGAAGGCCCGAAGCGTCCAATACAGGCGAGCCAGCTCGCGAGGCCGAAGGCCGAGCTGCTTGAGTCCAGAACTCCCATGCTACTCAATGATAAAGTGTAACATAAAAATATGACAATAGGCGAAGGCCGAAGGCCGAGCTCCGCGTAGGGCCGAAGGCCCGAAGCGTCCCTCAGAGGCGTGACAGCTCGCGAGGCCGAAGGCCGAGCTGCCAGAGTCCAGTGCTCCCATGCTACTTAATGAAAAAGTGTAACATGAAAACGAATCGGAGGGCCGCAGGCCCGACGATTCGTTTCGACAACCTGCGAAGGCCGAAGGCCGAGCTCCGCGTAGGGCCGAAGGCCCGAAGCGTCCAACACAGGCGCGCCAGCTCGCGAGGCCGAAGGCCGAGCTGCAAGAGTCCAGTGCTCCCATGTCCCCCGCAGGCCCGACGATTCGTTTCGACAATCTGCGAAGGCCGAAGGCCGAGCTCCGCGTAGGGCCGAAGGCCCGAAGCGTCCCTCAGAGGCCTGACAGCTCGCGAGGCCGAAGGCCGAGCTGCAGGAGTCCAGCTCAAAAGCCCAAAAACTGCGATAAAAATAGAAAATAATACAAAAACAATAATAAAAAAATTAAAGAAAATAAAAAATAAATCTCGAGTCCTCCACTCCTCCACTCGACAAAAAGAGAGGCCTGCGAGGCCCTTGGGCCTCGCGCACAGAGCAAAAAACTAGTTAATAATATATATAGCTGCATTACCACTCATTTCTGAATGACATGATTGTTCTCCTAGAAGGAGTTACGGTAGGGGTTAGTGTTATATACCGTCGTATAGAGGGCGCGCCGGTGACCTAGGGAAAAATCTGACATTTCAGGATTTGCTCCCTGGTCGAAAAATGTTCGACGGCCCGGCTAAACGGTGAGACCTAGGTGGGGGGTGCTCGACCAAATGTCATAGGGAACTGCTGACAGTTTTTGAAGCCACAAAAAATTTTGCAAAAAAAAAAAAAAAATTTTGCACCAAATTTTTAAAATGGTCCTTCGAGCCGGATTTTTTTGTGGTAGAATCTCTCAGGGTCCTAGATTAAAGAAAAAGTGTTTTTGTGATTCTCGGATCCAAGATGGCCGCCGTAGGGGCCGTCAAAGTTTGTATGGGAACTCTTAAACGGGGGGAGATAGGTGGAAGGTGCTCGACCAAATGTCATAGAGGACCCCGAGACCTGTCAGGTGGGCAAAAAATTTTTGCAAAAAAATTTTTTTTTTTTTTTCGAAAATTTTTTTTTTATCCGATCGAGCTGGAAATCGCTGTGCGTGACTTTTGGGCTCTCCAGATTCCGAAAAAAATTTTTTCAGATTTTTTGCACAAAAAAATTTTGTATGGATTTTTCGAAATAATGGTCCGATCGCGCTGAAATTTGGCATGCGGGCCTTATTTGGGCCCAGGAGTGATAATCTGAAAAAAAAATTTGGAAAAAAATCCAAGATGGCGGCGACCCCGAACAAAAAGTCAAAATCCCAAGTAAGTTAAGCGAGCCCGAAGGGCGAGCTTCAGGCCGGGAGGCCGAAGGCCGACCCCGCGGAGGGCCGAAGGCCCGGAGCTTCACTCCCGGGGCCCAAGGGGGTCCCGAACCCCAGTAATTTTGGGCGAGGCCGAAGGCCTCGCTGCAGGAGGGCCGGAACATTACCAGAACCAATATAAATCTAAGTTAAGCGAGCCCGAAGGGCGAGCTTCAGGGTGGGAGGCCGAAGGCCGACCTCGCGGAGGGCCGAAGGCCCGGAGCTTCGACCCGAGTGCCCAAGCGCGTCAACCCCAAGTAATTCAAAGCGAGGCCGAAGGCCGAGCTCCGAGCAAATCGAGCTACCAAGCGTTTAACAACCTTAGTATCTTAATAAGCCGAGCCTGAGGGCCGAAGGCCCGATGGCGAGGCGTCAAGGCCGCGAAGGCCGAAGGCCGAGCTCCGCGTAGGGCCGAAGGCCCGGAGCGTCACGATCGAGGTGCTCTCCGCGCGAGCCCGAGGGCCGAAGGCCCGACGGGCGAGCCCACGCGGTGAAACTATCCTTCCTAACTGTCTTAACAAGCGAACCGGAGGGCCGCAGGCCCGACGGTTCGCTTCGAATCCCAGCGAAGGCCGCAGGCCGAGCTCCGCGTAGGGCCGAAGGCCCGAAGCGTCCAATACAGGCGCGCCAGCTCGCGAGGCCGAAGGCCGAGCTGCCAGAGTCCAGTGCTTCCATGCTACGCAATGAATAAGTGTAAAATAAAAACGAATCGGAGGGCCGCAGGCCCGACGATTCGTTACGACAATCTGCGAAGGCCGAAGGCCGAGCTCCGCGTAGGGCCGAAGGCCCGAAGCGTCCAAACCAGGCGCGCCAGCTCGCGAGGCCGAAGGCCGAGCTGCAGGAGTCCAAGGCATCCATGCTACTCAATGAAAAAGTGTAACATGAAAACGAATCGGAGGGCCGCAGGCCCGACGATTCGTTTCGACAATTTGCGAAGGCCGAAGGCCGAGCTCCGCGTAGGGCCGAAGGCCCGAAGCGTCCCTCAGAGGCGTGACAGCTCGCGAGGCCGAAGGCCGAGCTGCAGGAGTCCAAGGCATCCATGCTACTCAATGAAAAAGTGTAACATGGAAACGAATCGGAGGGCCGCAGGCCCGACGATTCGTTTCGACAATCTGCGAAGGCCGAAGGCCGAGCTCCGCGTAGGGCCGAAGGCCCGAAGCGTCCCTCAGAGGCCTGACAGCTCGCGAGGCCGAAGGCCGAGCTGCAGGAGTCCAGCTCAAAAGCCCAAAAACTGCGATAAAAGTAGAAAATAATACAAAAACAATAATAAAAAAATTAAAGAAAATAAAAAATAAATCTCGAGTCCTCCACCCCTCCAGTAGACAAAAAGAGAGGCCCGCGAGGCCCTTGGGCCTCGCGCACAGAGCAAAAAACTAGTTAATATTATTATAGCTGCATTACCACTGATTTCTGAATGACATGATTGTTCTCCCAGAAGGAGTTTTGGTAGGGGTTAGTGTTATATACCGTCGTATAGAGGGCGCGCCGGTGACCTAGGGAAAAATCTGACATTGCAGGATTTGCTCCCTGGTCAAAAAATGTTCGACGGCCTGGCTCAACGGTGAAAGTTAGACGGGGGGTGCTCGACCAAATGTCATAGGGAACTGCTGACAGTTTTTAGTGCCGCAAAAATTTTTGCAAAAAAAAAAAAAAAAAATTTGCACCAAATTTTCAAAATGGTCCTTCGAGCCGGATTTTTTTGTGGTAGAATCTCTCAGGGTCCTAGATTAAAGAAAAAGTGTTTTTGTGATTCTCGGATCCAAGATGGCCGCCGTAGGGGCCGTTAAAGTTTGTATGGGAACTCTTAAACGGGGGGAGATAGGTGGGGGGTGCTCGACCAAATGTCATAGAGAACCCCGAGAGCTGTCAGGTGGGCAAAAAATTTTTGCAAAAAAAATTTTTTTTTTTTTTCGAAAAATTTTTTTTCATCCGATCGAGCTGGAAATCGCTGTGCGTGACTTTTGGGCTCTCCAGATTCCGAAAAAAATTTTTTCAGATTTTTTGCACAAAAAAAATTTTGTATGGATTTTTCGAAATAATGGTCCGATCGCGCTGAAATTTGGCATGCGGGCATCATTTGGGCCCAGGAGTGATATTCTGAAAAAAAATTTGGAAAAAAAACCAAGATGGCGGCGACCCCGAACAAAAAGTCTAAATCCTAAGTAAGTTAAGCGAGCCCGAAGGGCGAGCTTCAGGCCGGGAGGCCGAAGGCCGACCCCGCGGAGGGCCGTAGGCCCGGAGCTTCACTCCTGGGGCCCAAGGGAGTCCCCAACCCCAGTAATTTTGGGCGAGGCCGAAGGCCTCGCTGCAGGAGGGCCGGATCATTACCAGAATCAATACAAATCTAAGTTAAGCGAGCCCGAAGGGCGAGCTTCAGGGTGGGAGGCCGAAGGCCGACCTCGCGGAGGGCCGGAGGCCCGGAGCTTCACCTCGAGGGCCCAAGCGTGACACGTCCAAGTAATTTAAAGCGAGGCCGAAGGCCGAGCTTCGAGCAAATCGAGCTACCAAGCGTTCAACAACCCCAGTATCTTAATAAGCCGAGCCTGAGGGCCGAAGGCCCGATGGCGAGGCGTCAAGCCCGCGAAGGCCGAAGGCCGAGCTCCGCGTAGGGCCGAAGGCCCGGAGCGTCACGATCGAGGTGCTCTCCGCGCGAGCCCGAGGGCCGAAGGCCCGACGGGCGAGCCCACGCGGTGAAACTGCCCTACCTAACTGTCTTAATAAGCGAACCGGAGGGCCGCAGGCCCGACGGTTCGCTTCGAACCCCAGCGAAGGCCGCAGGCCGAGCTCCGCGTAGGGCCGAAGGCCCGGAGCGTCCCATAGAGGCGCGGTAACCTGCGAGGCCGGAGGCCGAGCTGCGAGAACACAAAGCTTTTCTACGTATAATAATATCTGAGTAACTATACAAGCTGAGCCTGAGGGCCGAAGGCCCGAAGGCGAAGCTTCGTAGCCGCGAAGGCCGAAGGCCGAGCTCCGCGTAGGGCCGAAGGCCCGGAGCGTCACAATCGAGGTGCTCTCCGCGCGAGCCCGAGGGCCGAAGGCCCGATGGGCGAGCCCACGCGGTGAAACTGCCCTTCCTAACTAACTGTCTTAATAAGAACCCCAAGTCTTCGAACCCCAGCGAAGGCCGCAGGCCGAGCTCCGCGTAGGGCCGAAGGCCCGGAGCGTCCCATAGAGGCGCGCCAGCCTGCGAGGCCGAAGGCCGAGCTGCTTGAGTGCAGCGCTCCCATGCTACGCAATGAAAAAGTGTAACATGAAAACGAATCGGAGGGCCGCAGGCCCGACGATTCGTTTCGACAATCTGCGAAGGCCGAAGGCCGAGCTCCGCGTAGGGCCGAAGGCCCGAAGCGTCCAACACAGGCGCGCCAGCTCGCGAGGCCGAAGGCCGAGCTGCAGGAGTCCAACGCATCCATGCTACTCAATGAAAAAGTGTAACATGAAAACGAATCGGAGGGCCGCAGGCCCGACGATTCGTTTCGACAATCTGCGAAGGCCGAAGGCCGAGCTCCGCGTAGGGCCGAAGGCCCGAAGCGTCCCTCAGAGGCGTGACAGCTCGCGAGGCCGAAGGCCGAGCTGCAGGAGTCCAAGGCATCCATGCTACTCAATGAAAAAGTGTAACATGAAAACGAATCGGAGGGCCGCAGGCCCGACGATTCGTTTCGACAATCTGCGAAGGCCGAAGGCCGAGCTCCGCGTAGGGCCGAAGGCCCGAAGCGTCCCTCAGACGCCTGACATCTCGCGAGGCCGAAGGCCGAGCTGCAGGAGTCCAGCTCAAAAGCCCAAAAACTGCGATAAAATTATAAAATAATACAAAATCAATAATAAAAAAATTAAAGAAAATAAAAAAAATATCTCCAATACCCCACCCCTCCAGTCGACAAAAAGAGAGGCCCGCGAGGCCCTTGGGCCTCGCGCACAGAGCAATAAACTAGTTAATATTATATATAGCTGCATCCCGACTGATTTCATGTGTATAGTTAATCTCCGGGAAGGAGGTATGGTGGGATGTAGTTTCATATACCAACATATAGAGGGCGCTCTGGTGACCTCGGGAAAAATCTGACATTTGAGGATTTGCTTCCTGGTCAAAAAATGTTCGACGGCCCGGCCAAACGGTGAGACCTAGGTGGGAAGTGCTCGACCAAATGTCATAGGGAACTGCTGACAGTTTTTGAAGCCGCAAAAATTTTTGCAAAAAAAAAAAAAAATTTTTGCACCCAAATTTCAAAATGGTCCTTCGAGCCGGATTTTTTTGTGGTAGAATCTCTGGGGGTCCTAGATTAAAGAAAAAGTGTTTTTGTGATTCTTGGATCCAAGATGGCCGCCGTAGGGCCCGTCAAAGTTTGTATGGGAACTCTTAAACGGGGGGAGATAGGTGGGGGGTGCTCGACCAAATGTCATAGAGGACCCCGAGAGCTGTCTGGTGGGCAAAAAATTTTTGCAAAAAAAATTTTTTTTTTTTTTCGAAAATTTTTTTTTCATCCGATCGAGCTGGAAATCGCTGTGCGTGACTTTTGGGCTCTCCAGATTGCGAAAAAAATTTTTTCAGATTTTTTGCACAAAAAAAATTTTGTATGGATTTTTCGAAATAATGGTCCGATCGCGCTTAAATTTGGCATGCGGGCATTGTTTGGGCCCAGGAATAATAATCTGAAAAAAATTTTTGAAAAAAATCCAAGATGGCGGCGACCCCGAACAAAAAGTCAAAATCCCAAGTAAGTTAAGCGAGCCCGAAGGGCGAGCTTCAGGCCGGGAGGCCGAAGGCCGACCCCGCGGAGGGCCGAAGGCCCGGAGCTTCAATCCCGGGGCCCATGGGGGTCCCGAACCCCAGTAATTTTGGGCGAGGCCGAAGGCCTCGCTGCAGGAGGGCCGGAACATTACCAGAACCAATATAAATCTGTTAAGCGAGCCCGAAGGGCGAGCTTCAGGGTGGGAGGCCGAAGGCCGACCTCGCGGAGGGCCGAAGGCCCGGAGCTTCACCCCGAGGGCCCAAGCGCGCCACCTCCAAGTAATTTAAAGCGAGGCCGAAGGCCGAGCTCCGAGCAAATCGAGCTACCAAGCGTTCAACAACCCCAGTATCTTAATAAGCCGAGCCTGAGGGCCGAAGGCCCGATGGCGAGGCGTCAAGGCCGCGAAGGCCGAAGGCCGAGCTCCGCGTAGGGCCGAAGGCCCGGAGCGTCACGATCGAGGTGCTCTCCGCGCGAGCCCGACGGGCGAGCCCACGCGGTGAAATTGCCCTTCCTAACTGTCTTAATAAGCGAACCGGAGGGCCGCAGGCCCGACGGTTCGCTTCGAACCACAGCGAAGGCCGCAGGCCGAGCTCCGCGTAGGGCCGAAGGCCCGGAGCGTCCCATAGAGGCGCGGTAACCTGCGAGGCCGGAGGCCGAGCTGCGAGAATACAAAGCATTTCTACTTATTATAACATCTGAGTAACTATATAAGCTGAGCCTGAGGGCCGAAGGCCCGAAGGCAAAGCTTCGTAGCCGCGAAGGCCGAAGGCCGAGCTCCGCGTAGGGCCGAAGGCCCGAAGCGTCCAACACAGACGCGCCAGCTTGCGAGGCCGAAGGCCGAGCTGCCAGAGTCCAAGGCATCCATGCTACTCAATGAAAAAGTGTAACATGAAAACGAATCGGAGGGCCGGAGGCCCGACGATTCGTTTCGACAATCTGCGAAGGCCGAAGGCCGAGCTCCGCGTAGGGCCGAAGGCCCGAAGCGTCCAACACAGGCGCGCCAGCTCGCGAGGCCGAAGGCCGAGCTGCTTGAGTCCAGAACCCCCATGCTACTCAATGAAAAAGTGTAACATGAAAACGAATCGGAGGGCCGCAGGCCCGACGATTCGTTTCGACAATCTGCGAAGGCCGAAGGCCGAGCTCCGCGTAGGGCCGAAGGCCCGAAGCGTCCCTCAGAGGCGTGACAGCTCGCGAGGCCGAAGGCCGAGCTGCAGGAGTCCAGCTCAAAAGCCCAAAAACTGCGATAAAATTAGAAAATAATACAAAATCAATAATAAAAAATTAAAGAAAATAAAAACAATATCTCCAATACCCCACCCCTCCAGTCGACAAAAAGAGAGGCCCGCGAGGCCCTTGGGCCTCGCGCACAGAGCAAAAAACTAGTTAATATTATTATAGCTGCATCCCGACTGATTTCTGACATATCGAATTGATCTCCCGGAAGGAGTATCGGTGGGGTTTAGTGTTGCACACCACCGTATAGAGGGCGGTCCCGAGGCCCCGGGAAAAATCTGACATTTGAGGATTTGCTTCCTGGTCAAAAAATGTTCGACGGCCTGGCTAAACGGTGAGACCTAGGTGGGGGGTGCTCGACCAAATGTCATAGAGAACTGCTGACAGTTTTTAAAGCCGCAAAAATTTTTCAAAAAAAAAAAAAAAAATTTTGCACTCAATTTTCAAAATGGTCCTTCGAGCCGGATTTTTTTGTGGTAGAATCTCTGGGGGTCCTAGATTAAAGAAAAAGTGTTTTTGTGATTCTTGGATCCAAGATGGCCGCCGTAGGGCCCGTCAAAGTTTGTATGGGAACTCTTAAACGGGGGGAGATAGGTGGGGGGTGCTCGACCAAATGTCATAGAGGACCCCGAGAGCTGTCTGGTGGGCAAAAAATTTTTGCAAAAAAAATTTTTTTTTTTTTTCGAAAAATTTTTTTTCATCCGATCGAGCTGGAAATCGCTGTGCGTGACTTTTGGGCTCTCTAGATTCCGAAAAAATTTTTTTCAGATTTTTTGCACAAAAAAAATTTTGTATGGATTTTTCGAAATAATGGTCCGATCGCGCTGAAATTTGGCATGCGGGCATTATTTGGGCGCAGGAGTGATAATCTGATAAAAAATTTGGAAAAAAATCCAAGATGGCGGCGACCCCGAACAAAAAGTCAAAATCCCAAGTAAGTTAAGCGAGCCCGAAGGGCGAGCTTCAGGCCGGGAGGCCGAAGGCCGATCCCGCGGAGGGCCGAAGGCCCGGAGCTTCACTCCCGGGGCCCGAGGGGGTCCCCAACCCCAGTAATTTTGGGCGAGGCCGAAGGCCTCGCTGCAGGAGGGCCGGAACATTACCAGAACCAATATAAATCTAAGTTAAGCGAGCCCGAAGGGCGAGCTTCAGGGTGGGAGGCCGAAGGCCGACCTCGCGGAGGGCCGAAGGCCCGGAGCTTCACCCCGAGGGCCCAAGCGCGTCCCCACCAAGTAATTTAAAGCGAGGCCGAAGGCCGAGCTCCGAGCATATCGAGCTACCAACCGTTCAACAACCCCAGTATCTTAATAAGCCGAGCCTGAGGGCCGAAGGCCCGATGGCGAGGCGTCAAGTCCGCGAAGGCCGAAGGCCGAGCTCCGCGTAGGGCCGAAGGCCCGGAGCGTCACAATCGAAGTGCTCTCCGCGCGAGCCCGAGGGCCGAAGGCCCGACGGGCGAGCCCACGCGGTGAAACTGCCCTTCCTTACTGTCTTAATAAGCGAACCGGAGGGCCGCAGGCCCGACGGTTCGCTCCGAACCCCAGCGAAGGCCGCAGGCCGAGCTCCGCGTAGGGCCGAAGGCCCGGAGCGTCCCATAGAGGCGCGGTAGCCTGCGAGGCCGGAGGCCGAGCTGCGAGAAAATAAAGCTTTTCTACGTATAATAAAATCTGAGTAACTATATAAGCTGAGACTGAGGGCCGAAGGCCCGAAGGCGAAGCTTCGTAGCTGCGAAGGCCGAAGGCCGAGCTCCGCGTAGGGCCGAAGGCCCGAAGCGTCCAACACAGGCGCGCCAGCTCGCGAGGCCGAAGGCCGAGCTGCAGGAGTCCAACGCATCCATGCTACTCAATGAAAAAGTGCAATATGAAAACGAATCGGAGGGCCGCAGGCCCGACGATTCGTTTCGACAATCTGCGAAGGCCGAAGGCCGAGCTCCGCGTAGGGCCGAAGGCCCGAAGCGTCCAACACAGGCGTGCCAGCTCGCGAGGCCGAAGGCCGAGCTGCCAGAGTCCAGTGCTCCCATGCTAAGCGCGAGCTGCGAGAAAACAAAGCTTTTCTACGTATAAAAAAATCTGAGTAACTAGGTAAGCTGAGCCTGAGGGCCGAAGGCCCGAAGGCGAAGCTTCGTAGCAGCGAAGGCCGAAGGCCGAGCTCCGCGTAGGGCCGAAGGCCCGAAGCGTCCAATACAGGCGAGCCAGCTCGCGAGGCCGAAGGCCGAGCTGCTTGAGTCCAGAACTCCCATGCTACTCAATGATAAAGTGTAACATAAAAATATGACAATAGGCGAAGGCCGAAGGCCGAGCTCCGCGTAGGGCCGAAGGCCCGAAGCGTCCCTCAGAGGCGTGACAGCTCGCGAGGCCGAAGGCCGAGCTGCCAGAGTCCAGTGCTCCCATGCTACTTAATGAAAAAGTGTAACATGAAAACGAATCGGAGGGCCGCAGGCCCGACGATTCGTTTCGACAACCTGCGAAGGCCGAAGGCCGAGCTCCGCGTAGGGCCGAAGGCCCGAAGCGTCCAACACAGGCGCGCCAGCTCGCGAGGCCGAAGGCCGAGCTGCAAGAGTCCAGTGCTCCCATGTCCCCCGCAGGCCCGACGATTCGTTTCGACAATCTGCGAAGGCCGAAGGCCGAGCTCCGCGTAGGGCCGAAGGCCCGAAGCGTCCCTCAGAGGCCTGACAGCTCGCGAGGCCGAAGGCCGAGCTGCAGGAGTCCAGCTCAAAAGCCCAAAAACTGCGATAAAAATAGAAAATAATACAAAAACAATAATAAAAAAATTAAAGAAAATAAAAAATAAATCTCGAGTCCTCCACTCCTCCACTCGACAAAAAGAGAGGCCTGCGAGGCCCTTGGGCCTCGCGCACAGAGCAAAAAACTAGTTAATAATATATATAGCTGCATTACCACTCATTTCTGAATGACATGATTGTTCTCCTAGAAGGAGTTACGGTAGGGGTTAGTGTTATATACCGTCGTATAGAGGGCGCGCCGGTGACCTAGGGAAAAATCTGACATTTCAGGATTTGCTCCCTGGTCGAAAAATGTTCGACGGCCCGGCTAAACGGTGAGACCTAGGTGGGGGGTGCTCGACCAAATGTCATAGGGAACTGCTGACAGTTTTTGAAGCCACAAAAAATTTTGCAAAAAAAAAAAAAAATTTTGCACCAAATTTTTAAAATGGTCCTTCGAGCCGGATTTTTTTGTGGTAGAATCTCTCAGGGTCCTAGATTAAAGAAAAAGTGTTTTTGTGATTCTCGGATCCAAGATGGCCGCCGTAGGGGCCGTCAAAGTTTGTATGGGAACTCTTAAACGGGGGGAGATAGGTGGAAGGTGCTCGACCAAATGTCATAGAGGACCCCGAGACCTGTCAGGTGGGCAAAAAATTTTTGCAAAAAAATTTTTTTTTTTTTTTCGAAAATTTTTTTTTTATCCGATCGAGCTGGAAATCGCTGTGCGTGACTTTTGGGCTCTCCAGATTCCGAAAAAAATTTTTTCAGATTTTTTGCACAAAAAAATTTTGTATGGATTTTTCGAAATAATGGTCCGATCGCGCTGAAATTTGGCATGCGGGCCTTATTTGGGCCCAGGAGTGATAATCTGAAAAAAAAATTTGGAAAAAAATCCAAGATGGCGGCGACCCCGAACAAAAAGTCAAAATCCCAAGTAAGTTAAGCGAGCCCGAAGGGCGAGCTTCAGGCCGGGAGGCCGAAGGCCGACCCCGCGGAGGGCCGAAGGCCCGGAGCTTCACTCCCGGGGCCCAAGGGGGTCCCGAACCCCAGTAATTTTGGGCGAGGCCGAAGGCCTCGCTGCAGGAGGGCCGGAACATTACCAGAACCAATATAAATCTAAGTTAAGCGAGCCCGAAGGGCGAGCTTCAGGGTGGGAGGCCGAAGGCCGACCTCGCGGAGGGCCGAAGGCCCGGAGCTTCGACCCGAGTGCCCAAGCGCGTCAACCCCAAGTAATTCAAAGCGAGGCCGAAGGCCGAGCTCCGAGCAAATCGAGCTACCAAGCGTTTAACAACCTTAGTATCTTAATAAGCCGAGCCTGAGGGCCGAAGGCCCGATGGCGAGGCGTCAAGGCCGCGAAGGCCGAAGGCCGAGCTCCGCGTAGGGCCGAAGGCCCGGAGCGTCACGATCGAGGTGCTCTCCGCGCGAGCCCGAGGGCCGAAGGCCCGACGGGCGAGCCCACGCGGTGAAACTATCCTTCCTAACTGTCTTAACAAGCGAACCGGAGGGCCGCAGGCCCGACGGTTCGCTTCGAATCCCAGCGAAGGCCGCAGGCCGAGCTCCGCGTAGGGCCGAAGGCCCGAAGCGTCCAATACAGGCGCGCCAGCTCGCGAGGCCGAAGGCCGAGCTGCCAGAGTCCAGTGCTTCCATGCTACGCAATGAATAAGTGTAAAATAAAAACGAATCGGAGGGCCGCAGGCCCGACGATTCGTTACGACAATCTGCGAAGGCCGAAGGCCGAGCTCCGCGTAGGGCCGAAGGCCCGAAGCGTCCAAACCAGGCGCGCCAGCTCGCGAGGCCGAAGGCCGAGCTGCAGGAGTCCAAGGCATCCATGCTACTCAATGAAAAAGTGTAACATGAAAACGAATCGGAGGGCCGCAGGCCCGACGATTCGTTTCGACAATTTGCGAAGGCCGAAGGCCGAGCTCCGCGTAGGGCCGAAGGCCCGAAGCGTCCCTCAGAGGCGTGACAGCTCGCGAGGCCGAAGGCCGAGCTGCAGGAGTCCAAGGCATCCATGCTACTCAATGAAAAAGTGTAACATGGAAACGAATCGGAGGGCCGCAGGCCCGACGATTCGTTTCGACAATCTGCGAAGGCCGAAGGCCGAGCTCCGCGTAGGGCCGAAGGCCCGAAGCGTCCCTCAGAGGCCTGACAGCTCGCGAGGCCGAAGGCCGAGCTGCAGGAGTCCAGCTCAAAAGCCCAAAAACTGCGATAAAAGTAGAAAATAATACAAAAACAATAATAAAAAAATTAAAGAAAATAAAAAATAAATCTCGAGTCCTCCACCCCTCCAGTAGACAAAAAGAGAGGCCCGCGAGGCCCTTGGGCCTCGCGCACAGAGCAAAAAACTAGTTAATATTATATATAGCTGCATCCCGACTGATTTCATGTGTATAGTTAATCTCCGGGAAGGAGGTATGGTGGGATGTAGTTTCATATACCAACATATAGAGGGCGCTCTGGTGACCTCGGGAAAAATCTGACATTTGAGGATTTGCTTCCTGGTCAAAAAATGTTCGACGGCCCGGCCAAACGGTGAGACCTAGGTGGGAAGTGCTCGACCAAATGTCATAGGGAACTGCTGACAGTTTTTGAAGCCGCAAAAATTTTTGCAAAAAAAAAAAAAAATTTTTGCACCCAAATTTCAAAATGGTCCTTCGAGCCGGATTTTTTTGTGGTAGAATCTCTGGGGGTCCTAGATTAAAGAAAAAGTGTTTTTGTGATTCTTGGATCCAAGATGGCCGCCGTAGGGCCCGTCAAAGTTTGTATGGGAACTCTTAAACGGGGGGAGATAGGTGGGGGGTGCTCGACCAAATGTCATAGAGGACCCCGAGAGCTGTCTGGTGGGCAAAAAATTTTTGCAAAAAAAATTTTTTTTTTTTTTTCGAAAATTTTTTTTTCATCCGATCGAGCTGGAAATCGCTGTGCGTGACTTTTGGGCTCTCCAGATTGCGAAAAAAATTTTTTCAGATTTTTTGCACAAAAAAAATTTTGTATGGATTTTTCGAAATAATGGTCCGATCGCGCTTAAATTTGGCATGCGGGCATTGTTTGGGCCCAGGAATAATAATCTGAAAAAAATTTTTGAAAAAAATCCAAGATGGCGGCGACCCCGAACAAAAAGTCAAAATCCCAAGTAAGTTAAGCGAGCCCGAAGGGCGAGCTTCAGGCCGGGAGGCCGAAGGCCGACCCCGCGGAGGGCCGAAGGCCCGGAGCTTCAATCCCGGGGCCCATGGGGGTCCCGAACCCCAGTAATTTTGGGCGAGGCCGAAGGCCTCGCTGCAGGAGGGCCGGAACATTACCAGAACCAATATAAATCTGTTAAGCGAGCCCGAAGGGCGAGCTTCAGGGTGGGAGGCCGAAGGCCGACCTCGCGGAGGGCCGAAGGCCCGGAGCTTCACCCCGAGGGCCCAAGCGCGCCACCTCCAAGTAATTTAAAGCGAGGCCGAAGGCCGAGCTCCGAGCAAATCGAGCTACCAAGCGTTCAACAACCCCAGTATCTTAATAAGCCGAGCCTGAGGGCCGAAGGCCCGATGGCGAGGCGTCAAGGCCGCGAAGGCCGAAGGCCGAGCTCCGCGTAGGGCCGAAGGCCCGGAGCGTCACGATCGAGGTGCTCTCCGCGCGAGCCCGACGGGCGAGCCCACGCGGTGAAATTGCCCTTCCTAACTGTCTTAATAAGCGAACCGGAGGGCCGCAGGCCCGACGGTTCGCTTCGAACCACAGCGAAGGCCGCAGGCCGAGCTCCGCGTAGGGCCGAAGGCCCGGAGCGTCCCATAGAGGCGCGGTAACCTGCGAGGCCGGAGGCCGAGCTGCGAGAATACAAAGCATTTCTACTTATTATAACATCTGAGTAACTATATAAGCTGAGCCTGAGGGCCGAAGGCCCGAAGGCAAAGCTTCGTAGCCGCGAAGGCCGAAGGCCGAGCTCCGCGTAGGGCCGAAGGCCCGAAGCGTCCAACACAGACGCGCCAGCTTGCGAGGCCGAAGGCCGAGCTGCCAGAGTCCAAGGCATCCATGCTACTCAATGAAAAAGTGTAACATGAAAACGAATCGGAGGGCCGGAGGCCCGACGATTCGTTTCGACAATCTGCGAAGGCCGAAGGCCGAGCTCCGCGTAGGGCCGAAGGCCCGAAGCGTCCAACACAGGCGCGCCAGCTCGCGAGGCCGAAGGCCGAGCTGCTTGAGTCCAGAACCCCCATGCTACTCAATGAAAAAGTGTAACATGAAAACGAATCGGAGGGCCGCAGGCCCGACGATTCGTTTCGACAATCTGCGAAGGCCGAAGGCCGAGCTCCGCGTAGGGCCGAAGGCCCGAAGCGTCCCTCAGAGGCGTGACAGCTCGCGAGGCCGAAGGCCGAGCTGCAGGAGTCCAGCTCAAAAGCCCAAAAACTGCGATAAAATTAGAAAATAATACAAAATCAATAATAAAAAATTAAAGAAAATAAAAACAATATCTCCAATACCCCACCCCTCCAGTCGACAAAAAGAGAGGCCCGCGAGGCCCTTGGGCCTCGCGCACAGAGCAAAAAACTAGTTAATATTATTATAGCTGCATCCCGACTGATTTCTGACATATCGAATTGATCTCCCGGAAGGAGTATCGGTGGGGTTTAGTGTTGCACACCACCGTATAGAGGGCGGTCCCGAGGCCCCGGGAAAAATCTGACATTTGAGGATTTGCTTCCTGGTCAAAAAATGTTCGACGGCCTGGCTAAACGGTGAGACCTAGGTGGGGGGTGCTCGACCAAATGTCATAGAGAACTGCTGACAGTTTTTAAAGCCGCAAAAATTTTTCAAAAAAAAAAAAAAAAATTTTGCACTCAATTTTCAAAATGGTCCTTCGAGCCGGATTTTTTTGTGGTAGAATCTCTGGGGGTCCTAGATTAAAGAAAAAGTGTTTTTGTGATTCTTGGATCCAAGATGGCCGCCGTAGGGCCCGTCAAAGTTTGTATGGGAACTCTTAAACGGGGGGAGATAGGTGGGGGGTGCTCGACCAAATGTCATAGAGGACCCCGAGAGCTGTCTGGTGGGCAAAAAATTTTTGCAAAAAAAATTTTTTTTTTTTTTTCGAAAAATTTTTTTTCATCCGATCGAGCTGGAAATCGCTGTGCGTGACTTTTGGGCTCTCTAGATTCCGAAAAAATTTTTTTCAGATTTTTTGCACAAAAAAAATTTTGTATGGATTTTTCGAAATAATGGTCCGATCGCGCTGAAATTTGGCATGCGGGCATTATTTGGGCGCAGGAGTGATAATCTGATAAAAAATTTGGAAAAAAATCCAAGATGGCGGCGACCCCGAACAAAAAGTCAAAATCCCAAGTAAGTTAAGCGAGCCCGAAGGGCGAGCTTCAGGCCGGGAGGCCGAAGGCCGATCCCGCGGAGGGCCGAAGGCCCGGAGCTTCACTCCCGGGGCCCGAGGGGGTCCCCAACCCCAGTAATTTTGGGCGAGGCCGAAGGCCTCGCTGCAGGAGGGCCGGAACATTACCAGAACCAATATAAATCTAAGTTAAGCGAGCCCGAAGGGCGAGCTTCAGGGTGGGAGGCCGAAGGCCGACCTCGCGGAGGGCCGAAGGCCCGGAGCTTCACCCCGAGGGCCCAAGCGCGTCCCCACCAAGTAATTTAAAGCGAGGCCGAAGGCCGAGCTCCGAGCATATCGAGCTACCAACCGTTCAACAACCCCAGTATCTTAATAAGCCGAGCCTGAGGGCCGAAGGCCCGATGGCGAGGCGTCAAGTCCGCGAAGGCCGAAGGCCGAGCTCCGCGTAGGGCCGAAGGCCCGGAGCGTCACAATCGAAGTGCTCTCCGCGCGAGCCCGAGGGCCGAAGGCCCGACGGGCGAGCCCACGCGGTGAAACTGCCCTTCCTTACTGTCTTAATAAGCGAACCGGAGGGCCGCAGGCCCGACGGTTCGCTCCGAACCCCAGCGAAGGCCGCAGGCCGAGCTCCGCGTAGGGCCGAAGGCCCGGAGCGTCCCATAGAGGCGCGGTAGCCTGCGAGGCCGGAGGCCGAGCTGCGAGAAAATAAAGCTTTTCTACGTATAATAAAATCTGAGTAACTATATAAGCTGAGACTGAGGGCCGAAGGCCCGAAGGCGAAGCTTCGTAGCTGCGAAGGCCGAAGGCCGAGCTCCGCGTAGGGCCGAAGGCCCGAAGCGTCCAACACAGGCGCGCCAGCTCGCGAGGCCGAAGGCCGAGCTGCAGGAGTCCAACGCATCCATGCTACTCAATGAAAAAGTGCAATATGAAAACGAATCGGAGGGCCGCAGGCCCGACGATTCGTTTCGACAATCTGCGAAGGCCGAAGGCCGAGCTCCGCGTAGGGCCGAAGGCCCGAAGCGTCCAACACAGGCGTGCCAGCTCGCGAGGCCGAAGGCCGAGCTGCCAGAGTCCAGTGCTCCCATGCTAAGCGCGAGCTGCGAGAAAACAAAGCTTTTCTACGTATAAAAAAATCTGAGTAACTAGGTAAGCTGAGCCTGAGGGCCGAAGGCCCGAAGGCGAAGCTTCGTAGCAGCGAAGGCCGAAGGCCGAGCTCCGCGTAGGGCCGAAGGCCCGAAGCGTCCAATACAGGCGAGCCAGCTCGCGAGGCCGAAGGCCGAGCTGCTTGAGTCCAGAACTCCCATGCTACTCAATGATAAAGTGTAACATAAAAATATGACAATAGGCGAAGGCCGAAGGCCGAGCTCCGCGTAGGGCCGAAGGCCCGAAGCGTCCCTCAGAGGCGTGACAGCTCGCGAGGCCGAAGGCCGAGCTGCCAGAGTCCAGTGCTCCCATGCTACTTAATGAAAAAGTGTAACATGAAAACGAATCGGAGGGCCGCAGGCCCGACGATTCGTTTCGACAACCTGCGAAGGCCGAAGGCCGAGCTCCGCGTAGGGCCGAAGGCCCGAAGCGTCCAACACAGGCGCGCCAGCTCGCGAGGCCGAAGGCCGAGCTGCAAGAGTCCAGTGCTCCCATGTCCCCCGCAGGCCCGACGATTCGTTTCGACAATCTGCGAAGGCCGAAGGCCGAGCTCCGCGTAGGGCCGAAGGCCCGAAGCGTCCCTCAGAGGCCTGACAGCTCGCGAGGCCGAAGGCCGAGCTGCAGGAGTCCAGCTCAAAAGCCCAAAAACTGCGATAAAAATAGAAAATAATACAAAAACAATAATAAAAAAATTAAAGAAAATAAAAAATAAATCTCGAGTCCTCCACTCCTCCACTCGACAAAAAGAGAGGCCTGCGAGGCCCTTGGGCCTCGCGCACAGAGCAAAAAACTAGTTAATAATATATATAGCTGCATTACCACTGATTTCTGAATGACATGATTGTTCTCCCAGAAGGAGTTACGGTAGGGGTTAGTTTTATATACCATCGTATAGAGGGCGCGCCGGTGACCTAGGGAAAAATCTGACATTTGAGAATTTGCTTCCTGGTCAAAAAATGTTCGACGGCCTGGCTAAACGGTGAGACCTAGGTGGGGGGTGCTCGACCAAATGTCATAGGGAACTGCTGACAGTTTTTAAAGCCGCAAAAATTTTTGCCGAAAAAAAAAAAAAATTTTGCACCAAATTTTCAAAATGGTCCTTTGAGCCGGATTTTTTTGTGGGAGAATCTCTGAGGGACCTAGATTAAAGAAAAAGTGTTTTTGTGATTCTCGGATCCAAGATGGCCGCCGTAGGGCCCGTCAAAGTTTGTATGGGAACTCTTAAACGGGGGGAGATAGGTGGGGGGTGCTCGACCAAATGTCATAGAGGACCCCGAGAGCTGTCAGGTGGGCAAAAAATTTTTGCAAAAAAAATTTTTTTTTTTTTTTCGAAAAATTTTTTTTCATTCGATCGAGCTGGAAATCGCTGTGCGTGACTTTTGGGCTCTCCAAATTCCGAAAAAAATTTTTTCAGATTTTTTGCACAAAAAAAATTTTGTATGGATTTTTCGAAATAATGGTCCGATCGCGCTGAAATTTGGCATGCGGGCATTATTTGGGCCCAGGAATGATAATCTGAAAAAAAATTTGGAAAAAAAATCAAGATGGCGGCGACCCCGAACAAAAAGTCAAAATCCCAAGTAAATTAAGCGAGCCCGAAGGGCGAGCTTCAGGCCGGGAGGCCGAAGGCCGACCCCGCGGAGGGCCGAAGGCCCGGAGCTTCACTCCCGGGGCCCATGGGGGTCCCGAACCCCAGTAATTTCGGGCGAGGCCGAAGGCCTCGCTGCAGGAGGGCCGGAACATTACCAGAACCAATATAAATCTATGTTAAGCGAGCCCGAAGGGCGAGCTTCAGGGTGGGAGGCCGAAGGCCGACCTCGCGGAGGGCCGAAGGCCCGGAGCTTCACCCCGAGGGCCCAAGCGCGTCACCTCCAAGTAATTTAAAGCGAGGCCGAAGGCCGAGCTCCGAGCAAATCGAGCTACCAAGCGTTCAACAACCCCAGTATCTTAATAAGCCGAGCCTGAGGGCCGAAGGCCCGATGGCGAGGCGTCAAGCCCGCGAAGGCCGAAGGCCGAGCTCCGCGTAGGGCCGAAGGCCTGGAGCGTCACGATCGAGGTGCTCTCCGCGCGAGCCCGAGGGCCGAAGGCCCGACGGGCGAGCCCACGCGGTGAAACTGCCCTTCCCAACTGTCTTAATAAGCGAACCGGAGGGCCGCAGGCCCGACGGCTCGCTTTGAACCCCAGCGAAGGCCGTAGGCCGAGCTCCGCGTAGGGCCGAAGGCCCGGAGCGTCCCATAGAGGCGCGGTAGCCTGCGAGGCCGGAGGCCGAGCTGCGAGAAAACAAAGCTTTTCCACGTGTAATAAAATATGAGTACCTATATAAGCTGAGCCTGAGGGCCGAAGGCCCGAAGGCGAAGCTTCGTAGCCGCGAAGGCCGAAGGCCGAGCTCCGCGTAGGGCCGAAGGCCCGGAGCGTCCAACACAGGCGCGCCAGCTCGCGAGGCCAAAGGCCGAGCTGCCAGAGTCCAACGCATCCATGCTACTCAATGAAAAAGTGGAACTTGAAAACGAATCGGAGGGCCGCAGGCCCGACGATTCGTTTCGACAACCTGCGAAGGCCGAAGGCCGAGCTCCGCGTAGGGCCGAAGGCCCGAAGCGTCCAACACAGGCGCGCCAGCTCGCGAGGCCGAAGGCCGAGCTGCATGAGTCCAGAACCCCCATGCTACTCAATGAAAAAGTGTAACATGAAAATGAATCGGAGGGCCGCAGGCCCGACGATTCGTTTCGACAATCCGCGAAGGCCGAAGGCCGAGCTCCGCGTAGGGCCGAAGGCCCGAAGCGTCCCTCCGAGGCGTGACAGCTCGCGAGGCCGAAGGCCGAGCTGCAGGAGTCCAGCTCACAAGCCCTATTACTGCGACAAAAGTAAAAATTAATACAAAAATAATAATAAAAAAATTAAAGAAAATAAAAAATAAGTCTCGAGTCCTCCACTCATCCAGTCGACAAAAAGAGAGGCCCGCGAGGCCCTTGGGCCTCGCGCACAGAGCAAAAAACTAGTTATAATATTATTATAGCTGCATTACCACTCATTTCTCAACGGTATGTTTTATTTCTAAACGGAAAGTACTAACTTGAAAAAATTTTGATATTTGTATAGAGGAGCAAATTTGTAGGTCCAGAAAAATATGGATTTTAGTCTACCATGTTTTGGTCAAAAAATGTTTGACGGCCCGGCCAAACGGTGAGACCTAGGTGGGGGGTGCTCGACCAAATGTCATGGGGAACTGCTGACAGTTTTTGAAGCCACAAAAATTTTTTCGAAAAAAAAAAAAATTTTTTGCACCAAATTTTCAAAATGGTCCTTCGAGCCGGATTTTTTTGTGGTAGAATCTCTCAGGGTCCTAGATTAAAGAAAAAGTGTTTTTGTGATTCTCGGATCCAAGATGGCCGCCGTAGGGCCCGTCAAAGTTTGTATGGGAACTCTTAAACGGGGGGAGATAGGTGGGGGGTGCTCGACCAACTGTCATAGAGGACCCCGAGAGCCATTCGATGGGCAAAAAATTTTTGCAAAATATATTTTTTTTTTTTTTCGAAAAATTTTTTTTCATCCGATCGAGCTGGAAATCGCTGTGCGTGACTTTTGGGCTCTCCAGATTCCGAAAAAATTTTTTCAGATTTTTTGCACAAAAAAAATTTTGTATGGATTTTTCGAAATAATGGTCCGATCGCGCTGAAATTTGGCATGCGGGCATTATTTGGGCCCAGGAGTGATAATCTGAAAAAAAATTTGGAAAAAAATTCAAGATGGCGGACACCCCAATCAAAAAGTCAAAATCCTAAGTAAGTTAAGCGAGCCCGAAGGGCGAGCTTCAGGCCGGGAGGCCGAAGGCCGACCCCGCGGAGGGCCGAAGGCCCGGAGCTTCACTCCCGGGGCCCAAGGGGGTCCCGAACTCCAGTAATTTTGGGCGAGGCCGAAGGCCTCGCTGCAGGAGGGCCGGAACATTACTAGAACCAATATAAATCTATGTTAAGCGAGCCCGAAGGGCGAGCTTCAGGGTGGGAGGCCGAAGGCCGACCTCGCGGAGGGCCGAAGGCCCGGAGCTTCGACCCGAGTGCCCAAGCGCGTCACCCCCAAGTAATTTAAAGCGAGGCCGAAGGCCGAGCTCCGAGCAAATCGAGCTACCAAGCGTTCAACAACCCCAGTATCTTAATAAGCCGAGCCTGAGGGCCGAAGGCCCGATGGCGAGGCGTCAAGCCCGCGAAGGCCGAAGGCCGAGCTCCGCGTAGGGCCGAAGGCCCGGAGCGTCACGATCGAGGTGCTCTCCGCGCGAGCCCGAGGGCCGAAGGCCCGACGGGCGAGCCCACGCGGTGAAACTTTCCTTCCTAACTGTCTTAATAAGCGAACCGGAGGGCCGCAGGCCCGACGGTTCGCTTCGAACCCCAGCGAAGGCCGCAGGCCGAGCTCCGCGTAGGGCCGAAGGCCCGGAGCGTCCCAAAGAGGCGCGGTAGCCTGCGAGGCCGGAGGCCGAGCTGCGAGAAAACAAAGCTTTACCACGTGTAATAAAATATGAGTACCTATATAAGCTGAGCCTGAGGGCCGAAGGCCCGAAGGCGAAGCTTCGTAGCCGCGAAGGCCGAAGGCCGAGCTCCGCGTAGGGCCGAAGGCCCGGAGCGTCCAACACAGGCGCGCCAGCTCGCGAGGCCAAAGGCCGAGCTGCCAGAGTCCAACGCATCCATGCTACTCAATGAAAAAGTGTAACTTGAAAACGAATCGGAGGGCCGCAGGCCCGACGATTCGTTTCGACAACCTGCGAAGGCCGAAGGCCGAGCTCCGCGTAGGGCCGAAGGCCCGAAGCGTCCAACACAGGCGCGCCAGCTCGCGAGGCCGAAGGCCGAGCTGCATGAGTCCAGAACCCCCATGCTACTCAATGAAAAAGTGTTACATGAAAACGAATCGGAGGGCCGCAGGCCCGACGATTCGTTTCGATAACCTGCGAAGGCCGAAGGCCGAGCTCCGCGTAGGGCCGAAGGCCCGAAGCGTCCCTCAGAGGTGCGATAGCTCGCGAGGCCGAAGGCCGAGCTGCAGGAGTCCAACGCATCCATGCTATTCAATGAAAAAGTGTAACATGAAAACGAATCGGAGGGCCGCAGGCCCGACGATTCGTTTCGATAACCTGCGAAGGCCGAAGGCCGAGCTCCGCGTAGGGCCGAAGGCCCGAAGCGTCCCTCAGAGGTGCGATAGCTCGCGAGGCCGAAGGCCGAGCTGCAGGAGTCCAACGCATCCATGCTATTCAATGAAAAAGTGTAACATGAAAACGAATCGGAGGGCCGCAGGCCCGACGATTCGTTTCGACAATCTGCGAAGGCCGAAGGCCGAGCTCCGCGTAGGGCCGAAGGCCCGAAGCGTCCCTCAGAGGCCTGACAGCTCGCGAGGCCGAAGGCCGAGCTGCAGGAGTCCAGCTCAAAAGTCCAACAACTGCGACATAAGTAAAATATAATACAAAAACAATAATAAAAAAATTTAAGAAAATAAAAAACACATCTCCGCGGCCTCGACCTCAGTCGACAAAAAGAGAGGCCCGCGAGGCCCTTGGGCCTCGCGCACAGAGCAAAAAACTAGTTAATATTATATATAGCTGCATCCCGATTTCTCAACGGTATGTTTTATTTCTAAACGGTGAGCACTGGCTAAAAAAAATTTTGCTATTTGTATAGAGGAGCAAAAATGTAGGTCCAGAAAAATATGGATTTTGGTCTACCGCCTCCTGGTCAAAAAATAATCAACGGCCTGGCTAAACGGTGAGACCTAGATGGGGGGTGCTCGACCAAATGTCATAGGGAACTGCTTACAGTTTTTAAAGCCGCAAAAATTTTTGCGAAAAAAAATTTTTTTTTTTTTTCGAAAAATTTTTTTTTATTCGATCGAGCTGGAAATCGCTGTGCGTGACTTTTGGGCTCTCCAGATTCCAAAAAAAATTTTTTCAGATTTTTTGCACAAAAAAAATTTTGTATGGATTTTTCGAAATAATGGTCCGATCTCGCTGAAATTTAGCATGCGGGCATTATTTGGGCCCAGGAGTGATAATCTGAAAAAAAATTTGGAAAAAAATCCAAGATGGCGGCGACCCCGAACAAAAAGTCAAAATCCCAAGTATGTTAAGCGAGCCCGAAGGGCGAGCTTCAGGCCGGGAGGCCGAAGGCCGACCCCGCGGAGGGCCGAAGGCCCGGAGCTTCACTCCCGGGGCCCATGGGGGTCCCGAACCCCAGTAATTTTGGGCGAGGCCGAAGGCCTCGCTGCAGGAGGGCCGGAACATTACCAGAACCAATATAAATCTATGTTAAGCGAGCCCGAAGGGCGAGCTTCAGGGTGGGAGGCCGAAGGCCGACCTCGCGGAGGGCCGAAGGCCCGGAGCTTCACCCCGAGGGCCCAAGCGCGTCACCTCCAAGTAATTTAAAGCGAGGCCGAAGGCCGAGCTCCGAGCAAATCGAGCTACCAAGCGTTCAACAACCCCAGTATCTTAATAAGCCGAGCCTGAGGGCCGAAGGCCCGATGGCGAGGCGTCAAGCCCGCGAAGGCCGAAGGCCGAGCTCCGCGTAGGGCCGAAGGCCCGGAGCGTCACGATCGAGGTGCTCTCCGCGCGAGCCCGAGGGCCGAAGGCCCGACGGGCGAGCCCACGCGGTGAAACTGCCCTTCCTAACTGTCTTAATAAGCGAACCGGAGGGCCGCAGGCCGAGCTCCGCGTAGGGCCGAAGGCCCGGAGCGTTCCGTAGAGGCGCGATAGCCTGCGAGGCCGGAGGCCGAGCTGCGAGAAAACAAAGCTTTTCTACGTATAATAAAATCTGTGTAACTATATAAGCTGAGCCGGAGGGCCGAAGGCCCGAAGGCGAAGCTTCGTAGCCGCGAAGGCCGAAGGCCGAGCTCCGCGTAGGGCCGAAGGCCCGAAGCGTCCAATACAGGCGAGCCAGCTCGCGAGGCCGAAGGCCGAGCTGCTTGAGTCCAGAACTCCCATGCTACTCAATGAAAAAGTGTAACATGAAAACGAATCGGAGGGCCGCAGGCCCGACGATTCGTTTCGACAATCTGCGAAGGCCGAAGGCCGAGCTCCGCGTAGGGCCGAAGGCCCGAAGCGTCCAACACAGGCGCGCCAGCTCGCGAGGCCGAAGGCCGAGCTGCCAGAGTCCAACGCACCCATGCTACTCAATGAAAAAGGGTAACATGAAAACGAATCGGAGGGCCGTAGGCCCGACGATTCGTTTCGACAACCTGCGAAGGCCGAAGGCCGAGCTCCGCGTAGGGCCGAAGGCCCGGAGCGTCCCGTAGAGGCGCGATAGCCTGCGAGGCCGGAGGCCGAGCTGCGAGAAAACAAAGCTTTTCTACGTATAATAAAATCTGTGTAACTATATAAGCTGAGCCGGAGGGCCGAAGGCCCGAAGGCGAAGCTTCGTAGCCGCGAAGGCCGAAGGCCGAGCTCCGCGTAGGGCCGAAGGCCCGAAGCGTCCAACACAGGCGAGCCAGCTCGCGAGGCCGAAGGCCGAGCTGCTTGAGTCCAGAACTCCCATGCTACTCAATGAAAAAGTGTAACATGAAAACGAATCGGAGGGCCGCAGGCCCGACGATTCGTTTCGACAATCTGCGAAGGCCGAAAGCCGAGCTCCGCGTAGGGCCGAAGGCCCGAAGCGTCCAACACAGGCGCGCTAGCTCGCGAGGCCGAAGGCCGAGCTGCCAGAGTCCAACGCACCCATGCTACTCAATGAAAAAGTGTAACATGAAAACGAATCGGAGGGCCGTAGGCCCGACGATTCGTTTCGACAACCTGCGAAGGCCGAAGGCCGAGCTCCGCGTAGGGCCGAAGGCCCGAAGCGTCCAACACAGGCGAGCCAGCTCGCGAGGCCGAAGGCCGAGCTGCTTGAGTCCAGAACTCCCATGCTACTCAATGAAAAAGTGTAACATGAAAACGAATCGGAGGGCCGCAGGCCCGACGATTCGTTTCGACAATCTGCGAAGGCCGAAGGCCGAGCTCCGCGTAGGGCCAAAGGCCCGAAGCGTCCAACACAGGCGCGCCAGCTCGCGAGGCCGAAGGCCGAGCTGCAGGAGTCCAACGCATCCATGCTACTCAATGAAAAAGTGTAACATGAAAAAGAATCGGAGGGCCGCAGGCCCGACGATTCGTTTCGACAATCTGCGAAGGCCGAAGGCCGAGCTCCGCGTAGGGCCGAAGGCCCGAAGCGTCCCTCAGAGGCGTGACAGCTCGCGAGGCCGAAGGCCGAGCTGCAGGAGTCCAGCTCACAAGCCCTATTACTGCGACAAAAGTAAAAATTAATACAAAAACAATAATAAAAAAATTAAAGAAAATAAAAAAACATATCTCCAATACCCCACTCCTCCAGTCGACAAAAAGAGAGGCCCGCGAGGCCCTTGGGCCTCGCGCACAGAGCAAAAAACTAGTTTTACGTTAAAAATGCATCAAAATAGCATTAATGTACGTAAATAAAAAAAATAAAACATATCTCAAGGATTTTTGGTAATGTAAAGACTGCCCTAGATCTTAGACCTTCGTAAAAGCAAAAAAAAAGTGATACTTAATAATGAGGATTTTTCGGAGTAGTCGGTCAAATAAACTTAAAAAAGCTTAAATTTTTAAAGTAGTAAATAATGACTTGAATAACTACACAAATTGAGTTTTCGTGGTATTTTCTGTCTTTGTTTATTGATAAGACCAACAAAACAGACGAAATTTCACTTTATTTTTAAATAAAAAATTTAGAAGTTTTTTTTAAGTTTATTTGACCGACTACTCCGAAAAATCCTCATTATTAAATATCACTTTTTTTTGCTTTTACGAAGGTTTAAGGTCTAGGGCAGTCTTTACATTACCAAAAATCCTTGGGATATGTGTTATTTTTTTTATTTACGTATATTAATGCTATTTTGATGCGTTTTTAGCGTAAAATTTTGAATTTGTTATTTTTTATCCTACTTGTATCAAAATGAGGACGCTAATTTTTTTGTCAGTAAATGCTTTATTTGTAGTAATACTTTTACAAAAAGAAACTAGTTAAAAAACCCTACAGATTTTTTTTATTAATAAATTTCTTCAATCTAGAATTTCTCAAAAAAAAAATTCAAAAATTCATAACTCGAAAACTACAAAAAATCGGCTAACATACATGGGGTATATTCTGATAGCTCATGACGTGAGGAATCTAAAAAAAATTTTTTGACGTCAAGGTTTGGACCACCCTGTATATACACCGTGTTTTTATTGATTTCTGTTAAATTAAAGGGAAGCTTATTTAATTTTAGGTCAAAAATAATCAATTTCTCTAAAAAAAAACTTAACTCCTACTGTTATTGAGTTGTTGAAAAGTGTATTGCAACCAAACCCCGGATGACGGGAGCAAAAATGCGTTTGGCATTAGTGCTTACATATCATTTCTAGTACCATATGACAGTTACAAAACCAAAATTAAAGCCTAAAAAGCAGCTTGAATGTCGTTCAGAATTTCAGAGTCCACTTGTCAAGATTACTTTTACATCCTCAAGGCGAAATTATTCACAAAAAATATCATAATGTGTTGACTAAAAAAATTGGTGAATTCATATTAAAAATCTTATATATTTTTGATATCTGGAAAAGAAGTGGAACTACTAGGGAAACATAATTAACATAATCTATAAATTTCAAATTAAAAAATCGTTCATATGGATGTCGATAGATTAGTCGATATTTAGCTAAGCACTAGTGACAAACGCATTTTTGCTCCCGTCATCCGGGGTTTGATTGCAACCTTTATTACATCCTAATGCTACTTATTTTGACATATGCTGTCAGTCACCTGAAATTAACTTTTGTGTTATTCTTAAGGTTCTCTCACATTTAGGTACCATTTCATTTATTATGTATGAAAACGAAAAATATTTATTTTTTCGAGTTCGACTAAAAGCTATGTACCAGGTAGCTCCAATTAACGTACCAAGTAGCCTGTTAAAAACGGAGTTTAAAAAAACACGGTGTATAAGACTATCCAAAAAATAGTGAGTCTTACCCTCATATTAATATGGATCAATCCATAACTGTCAAAAGTTCATTCTTAGAGATCTGCAACTATAGACTCACGTACGAACGATGCCCAGGGGGGTACCATGACGTTCAGTTTAGGTTCAGAAACGGGACAAAGATATACGACTCATATAGCCTTGTCCCTTTCTCTCGACCTAAACTGACATGCATTAGTACGTCATGGCAACCCCCCTGGGGCTGGGCATCGGCAATAACGAAAAGGTGATACAATACCGGCTTGCGAAGCGGCGAACGCTATTAAGTCAATATCGGGAGGCAAATAACCAGGCCACGACGGACTGTGTCGATCATCGCGGCCATACCGCGGACACGGAAATCCGCTAATTTCGAAGATTTTTTCTAATGACAACTTCGTTGGAGTGACAGAGACAAATCCGCGAAATTTACGAACTTCGGTGTTCGCGGGAGCAGGCCTGCGCTGCGCTATGCTGGTCAACATATAACAGTAGTGTCACGATATACGTAGTCTTGCCATATATTCTGTCCCCTATAAAACTACATGTATTTTCAAAATGAAAGAAAGTATAAAAATAATTCAAAGATATTTTTATTCCTTATAAAATAAAAATTCTGAAAAATTAAATGTTTATTCAAAATGTCCACCTTTTAGTTTAAAACACTTCTTCAAACGGTCCGGCCACTCGTCTATGACGGCACGGACGGTATCGATGGGGATTGAAGCCGCTGCCCGCACTAAATCGAACTTGAGAGACTCGACATTATGATAAGGTTTAGAGCAGGCTTTCTCCTCTAAAATATTCCATAGACCATAGTCCAAGGGGTTGAGGTCGGGGCTTCCGGAGAGCCAATCTTCAGCCGCAATAAACTCGGGTAAATGCGTCGCTAACCATCGTCGTGTTGTCTTAGCTTTATGTGCAGGGGCTGAGTCTTGTTGGAATATCCAATGCTTACCGACAAATAATGTATCATTGAGTGGTTTAGCAACTTTCTTCAAAATGTCTTTTTGATAGTTTGCAGCACGTATTTTTACCCCTTGTTCACAAAAATGAAGCTCTGTAACGCCGTCGTACGATACTCCCCACCAAACCATGACGTATGCAGGATGATGGACTCTTTCCACCCGTGGGACTTTTTCGGAAGCTTCTTGTGAGCTGTGAGCATATATTTTGTCATTTTGGCGGTTAAATTTTTGCTCTACGGTAAAAAAATTTTCATCTGTAAACAGAATATTGCGATATTCACCGCTTGCGTGCCGCTGCCACAACACTTTAGATCTCGTGGCTCTAATTTTTCGTAGAGCAGCTGTCAATCGCTGTCCCGTACTCCGTCTATAAGCCCCAAGCTTAAGGCCTTGTTTTATGATACGGGACATAGTTCTTGGTGGAATTTTCATTTCCCTAGCCATGATTTTCTGCTTGCGTAGCGGATTTCTCCGAATTCGCTCAGCTACGGCTTTAATCGCTGCTGGCGTCCTTGGTTGACGTGGTCGACCGCTCCGTGGCCTGTCGTTGACTTTACCCATGTCATTGTAACGCTTTATCGTCCGATAGATGAACTTCATCGTTATATTTAAAGGTTTCAGCAGTTTGAATATATCGCTTTTTTGCTTATGACACTTGTATAACGCTATCACTGCGACACGATTCTCTTTGATGCCCCACTCCATCTTTCAGGAAATGATAACTGGATCGAAATGCATATTTTCTGACAGCTAAAGAGCTATTTAAGCATAACCAATAAACAAATGCAGATCGAGCGTTCGAATTATAAGTTTAAAATTAAGAAAAAGTTGGGACAGAATTTATGGCAAGACTACGTAACCATTTCTTTTCTCTATGCGTTGCACAATAAAAAAAAAAAACAGCCTGCTTAAAGCTCAATTAAGCAAAGTACTAACTCTTGCTACATGATAATCACTAATCAGTTTGGGTTCAGACCCGGACTCGCGACTACAAGTGCTATTTCGAGCCTGAAGCACACTGTTGCGTGCTATGTAACTAGAAGCACGCCGGTCTGTGCCTGCTGCCTCGACCTGTCGAAGGCATTTGATCTGGTTTCTTATGACCTACTCTCGAAAAATCTTGTTTCAGTAAACTTACCTCAAGAACTCATATTTCTATTTTATGTATTAGTATGGAAAGCATGCATACATTTTATTCCAATAAGTTTCACAGCATAGAAATAAAACAAAAACCTCGGCACTGCGAACTAAAAATAAACATATCAACTTCGACGTGGCTCCGTTGCGTCGTCTGATCTGACGTAGGATTCGGCAGATTGCCCCGGAACTGCCGAAACACGACGCCCTTCGGCCAGAAGTCGGCACTCGCGATGGTGTCTTGCAGCGGGCGCGGCACGCGCACCACACACGACCTATATACGTATATATAGCGCTGCTATGCATAGTATACTCCATGTTTGCGGTCGAAACTTTAGTATTCTTGTCTGTTAAAATTTGGTTTTTTAGGTCAATGTAAATTAATTCATAATAAGAAAAAAATACAATAATTGATGACAACATTTTTATTCATTCAATTAACGTGCGTTGGAATTTTCAATCTATTGTTTTAATTGTCAAGGTAATTTTTTCAGTAAAGTAATTTGACAGGAATCATACGAGGGGTTAAATATACATACATGTAGGTATTATGTGTAAATATACATACATGTAGGCATTACATGTGCTTTCGTATGTATTATTGTTAGTATTAAATCTAATTTATGTTCTTTTAATTAGTAAAGGACCCTTTCTATATTGTTACTAATTTAATCTCGTTAGGTATAAATTTTCTGTAAAATAATTATTTCGTAATTATTGTTGATGTACAAATTATTTCAAACACAATCTTGTATTGTTTATGGATAAAGATACTGATACTGATACAAATAAATATCTCCTACCCGGTATGAATCTTCTCGTGCCTTCGTAACTCTGACTTTGTAATACACCTGTACGCACAAAGATTACATTTGTGAAGCTTATCGCCAGCGTGTGCCATCTCATGTCTTCGTCGGTGTGATTTCCGCCTGAATTTTTTGTCACATGTGCTGCATTTAAACGGCTTCTCTCCAGTATGAATCCTGTGGTGAATTCGTAATTTACTACGATTTATCGATCTGAATTCACAGAGATTACATTTGTAGGGCTTAACGCCAGTGTGTGTCATCTCATGTGTTAGTAAGTGTGGTCGCTGACTGAATTGTTTGTTACATGTGCTGCATTTAAACGGCTTCTCCCCAGTATGAATCCTCTGGTGTCTTCGTAACTCTGCCTTTGTAATGCACCTGTACTCACAGAAATTACATTTGTAAGGCTTAACGCCAGTGTGTGTCATCTCATGAGTTTGTAGGTTTGATTTCTGAGTGAACTTCAAGTCACATGTGCTGCATTTAAACGGCTTCTCCCCAGTATGAATCATCTGGTGGTTTCGTAAGTTTTGCTTAGTAATGCACCTGTACTCACAGAAATTACATTTGTAAGGCTTAACGCCAGTGTGTGTCATCTCATGTGTTTGTAGGTTTGATTTATGAGTGAACTTCAAGTCACATGTGCTGCATTTAAACGGCTTCTCGCCAGTATGAATTCTCTGGTGCTTTTGTAAAACTGCGCGAGTAATGCACTTGTACTCGCAAAGATTACATTTGTAAGGCTTAACGCCAGTGTGTGTCATCTCATGTTTTCGTAGGTATGATTTCAAACTGAATTTTTTGTTACATGCAGCACATTTAAACGGCTTCTCCCCAGTATGAATTCTCTGATGCTTTCGTAAATTTGAACTAGTAATGCACCTGTACTTGCAAAGATTACATGTGTAAGGCTTAACGTCAGCGTGCGCGATCTTATTACTTGGTCGTATATTTACGTTGTGAATGCTCAAATGAGCCAGCAAACTGTTCTTATGACCTGTCGTGTACTCGCACACATCACACAAGAAATACGACACACCATGGTCTCTCTTCTCGTGCTCTAGTAAAAGCAACTTCGTATGAAATTTAGAACTACAAAAAGCACATGATAACTCTTGGGTTCTGGACGAATTATGAGAATGTTGTATGTGATTCCTTAAAATAGTCTTGTTAGTGTAACGTTCGCCGCAGTGTTCACACGTGTAAGGTTTCTCCCCACCGCGCATGCTCGTGTGTCCCTCATCGCCGCGGAGGCGCTCGAGCCTCACGGAGCAAGTCATCGCGAGCTGTCGCCGGGCGCGAGGACAGACTGCAACAACAATACAAGTCAAACGTGAGACCACGCAAGTATGAGAGGGGCAGAAAATGAGCGCCGGTTACGGCATCTGTAGTTGAGTTGCGGAACTTCACATGTACACTCAATTGTAGTTTGTCCACTCCCACGTACGTCTTTTTGTAGAAAATTCTTTTTTGAGGAAAATACTAATTATAAATCGGTTGACTAAATTTAGTCAACCGATTTATGATTGATTAGTATTTTCCTCACTACATTTTTGTTATTTTGGGTACAGACAGAACCCTAAAAATTGCGCTGCGCTAGCTGCTAATTAAAATATTAAATAATTAGCATTATAATGTGGAGGAGAATAAAGTAAACAGTTGATTGATATTTCGAAACTAGTTACTGTGTTTATGTTTAGGACGGCAGTACGAGTATCGGCATACCTTGGCTATTTAATGACTCGGTAAGACATAGTTAAGACACTAGTTTCTACAGAAATTAATTATAAGGGCCGATTCAGACCGGAATGGCAGCGGCCGGCAGCGACGCGGCGATCCCTTTCATTGTGAAATAATTTTAGTCTTATCTACATATTAAAAAATATCAGTGTCGCTTGAAATACTCGAAAAGGTCGCGCGGTGCTGCTGACGGCCGCGCGGCCGGTCGGCGTCGGTTGCCTGCGGTGACGCGAGGCGGCTTGCGGCGCCGCGCGACTGTCGGCGGCATCACGCGGCTGTTCCGCCATCACTCGCACCCGCCGGTCGCCCATGCCAGCGGCCACAGGAGGCGGGAGGTGACGGGAGGCGGCCAGCGGCCGTCAGCGGCCGTGAGCGACGAGACGAGTCAGTCGCTGCCGGCCGCTGCCATTCCGGTCTGAATCGGCCCTAATTGCCGTCATCACACGACCCTAATTTGCCGTGTCGTGACGGCAGTAAGAATACATTTGTCACCACTCCAATTCCTGCGGGTGTCGCAAGAGTCTACTAAGCCTTAGTAACTAAGGAATTGAAGTATCACTGACCATTATTTGATAAAATATTGATAATGGGCAGCAGCGTCATCTTAGCGGACACATTAACTGCGATCGCCAATCCACTTGCCCAGTGTGGCGATTATGGGTATTTACCTCCTGATGCGTCTATACGCATAGTTAATAGGAGAGGCCTACATCCAGCAGTGGACTATCATAGGCTGGTGATGATGACCTAAATAAGCTGTGTGTTAAATAACCAGATTTGCCAGGAGCATTTTGAAGGCCCAGTGCGAATGACAAACTCTAGGCCTGGATATCCCAAGGTTGAAATACTGGCAAGGGTATCTTCGTAGGGCCCATACTATTTGATTTCAATGATATTTTGGACCTTCCTGTGTAACAAATGGTGCTAAATTTCGTTTGTTTGTATAAACAATTAAACAAAGGAAATGCTACTTCATTGAGTTTGAATTGCATTGAATTGTAGTGTACAATGTAATCTACATTGGGCCTTACTTATATTTGTATGATGAGTATGGATATGTGCTCCTCTATTACACTTGTTGCCATGAACGCTGAGCACTCATAGTACAAGCTTTACTAAGTATTTACTAATGTCATTTAGTCTCAGAATAATTGTTTATCTTTTCATCTATATTCTGTTAATGAAAGTGTACAACAATATATGTATATTGAATGCTCAAAATATATCATCAGACATGGTGGTTTAGCTGGAGATAAAAATATATCAAATATTTCTAATACTTACCACGAAATGCTACCGTAACGTTGGGGCGGTGCAGAGACTCCGGCCCCAGCTCAAGCTCCTCTTTCAGCACATGGTCGGTGAACAGGCCCGCTCGCGTTTCGCTGTCCGAGAAATAAGGCTCCTCCTTTAAATCCACTCCTTCATGGTCCTCTTCCATGTATTCCGCTTCCTCTTTAAGAACTGTCAAACAATGTAACAATATAGCTTCAAACCAGTCATACATAGGACATTAGTTGTACAGTGTACAGTATGGGGTTTTACAAAAACAAGAGTTTATAAATGTTTCTAGTGTCGCAAGCTCCGTAAGCTACGGCAGCCTGTCTACGAGACTATATGAAGATAATTTCAATTTTAAAGCCTTTATTTGCTGAAATACGTAATACAATTACCTAAAAAGGACACGCTAATTAGTATATAATATATATTATGATTATTATGAAGTAATTGCCCCAAACTCACCTTCGACCAAAACTTCGTCGCCGTGTTCCTCTTTCACGCGCATAGCGTTTAGCGACATCCTGCGACCGAAGTCTTACTGTCGAGGTGTAGAGGAGTACTGTATTTGAATACCGGACGATAACGCAACAGCAGAAACATACAAGAGAAGAGAGCAATAAAATTAGACGGTGAACTCCGGTATAAAAGTGAACGTGAAGTGTCCACGCCTGCGTCTGACTACTGACTACTCAGACTTGCTCGAGTTGCTTGACAGCGTGACAGTGACAGCTGACGGAAGGTCATAATGTGCAGCCATATAAAGCATGGCCTTGTCATCATGTAATGGAGACAACATTGCCCTCACTTGAATACTTATCCACAGAACCGGCAGTAAAAATACTTTGGCGATATAATAGAAGCCAGTATTATGTACTAGCTACTAAAATTTAGCTAATCCAATGCGACCGTTGTGCTGATACGTATGTCGGAACCCGTCGTTGCCAATCGTGTAATACAGGTTTAAGGGATTCGTCTTTATCTGTGGGCCACGATGACAAGGACCGATGACAGGTCACATACTATACTATTTAGATTTGTTTTGGGGTTAGGCATACAAACAAACATAATCGCAATTTATTACTGTTGCTGTGAAGTACGCAATACAAATTTAGCGAATTGTTTGTTGCATTATTCGATAACCCGGTGATGGACGTGCCGCACTCATGTTGCTGCTGCCTGCGGGGTGCTCCGGACAAGGACCTGACGACGCCGTACACAGAACACGGCATAACGGAGATATATTCCGACATGTTGGAGCAGTGCTTCGATATACATGTGCGTCCTCGTTAATGTTGTACTAATTATCTTCACTTGATTTAGGAATACTTATTTTTAAAATGTATCCAGCGGCATGTGTTTGAATACGACATAATTACACGCGCAGATGCCGTCGGACGGCTCGGGCTCGCGCGGCATCTGCTGGAAGTGCGTGGGCCGCCTGCGAGACGCGAGCGACTTCAAGCGGCAAGTGCAGCGCTGCCAGGCCGAGCTGCAGGCGCGGCTGCAGGGAGAGAACTGTGTCAAAGGTAGGAAAGCCTCCTTCAATCTCCATGTTTCAAAAATGTGACAAACATGGTATACACACATTACTATCTCATTTCTTCAAACATGGTGTAGATGGCTGATTTGATTTTACACCATATAGTGAGCAGATAACATTGTAATTGTTAGGTAAATGTACAGGCATTACTGCATGGTAGTTTTTAAAAATATCTTTAGTAAACTGATTTGTGTTATGTTTGTTCTGTTTAGAGGAAGAACCCGCAGTGGAGCCCGAGCTGCAGGATGGAGACGGGGCCAGTGAGGAGCCTGTGCTGTGTGAGTACCTGCTCTAGTGCAGGAATACTGGGAATGTAACTTGCCATAGATAAAAGTAGCTGCTAGCTGCAACATGTTAGATTATTTCCTGTACTCATTGTCAGCTGTAAATAGCTAATTATTTATAAACTTTAGGGGAGGAGTATGCTTTCAAACCAGAGATGCCAAATGAAGATCTGCCAGAAGACCAACCTGATGAGATGTTGTGTGAGTATTTACAATTGTAATATTCTGAGCTACTCCAGATGGATTAGAGTTCATTAGAATGTCTCTTTAACTATTTTTAACTTTGATGTTGATATGATCACTCAATAAATTGAATAAAGTACATATTGAATGAATAATTCATGTCACATGAGATTGAGTGTCCACTCGTTGCTATCCAGTGTTGTGGTCGGGCACCGGCTGTAGTCGCGCTGACATACAGGGTGAACGATATGAAGTGTTACCAATTTCAAAGGACTGTAATATTTTAGTTGCAACAATTTATTACCATGAGTAAGAAAAAACGAGAGAATAAATATTACATTTTGTCATTAAATTAACTTTTAGTCAATATGACTACCTTTTGCCTGGGCTATGGTCTTCAAAACAGTAAAAAAATTATTTGCTAGCAGCACGTTTGTGACCCAGTGGTAGTGGTATGTGCCAGTGAAATACGATCGCTTTCTTCATTGCATTTATACCAGCATGTTTAATTGCTCTCAATTTTCTCTTCAAAATAGACCAGATAAAAAGTCCGAAACTCACTGCACTGGAGTAATGACACGTTGTTGGTCTAGCTAGCTGGAGATTAATCAAAAGTGGACTGTAATCTTTATAAAAAATATATTAACTAAATTGACCGTTACAATAATAGCATTTGCGCGGTGCGTACATAAAAAATATCGCTCACGGCGGGCGCGAGCCGTCAAGGTAGATGGTGAGTGTCACCCCCGGAGGGTGCGCGGGCGGAGCCGTCAAGGTAGATGGTGAGTGTCACCCCCGGAGGGTGCGCGGGCGGAGCCGTCAAGGTAGATGGTGAGTGTCACCCCCGGAGGGTGCGCGGGCGGAGCCGTCAAGGTAGATGGTGAGTGTCACCCCCGGAGGGTGCGCGGGCGGAGCCGTCAAGGTAGATGGTGAGTGTCACCCCCGGAGGGTGCGCGGGCGGAGCCGTCAAGGTAGATGGTGAGTGTCACCCCCGGAGGGTGCGCGGGCGGAGCCGTCAAGGTAGATGGTGAGTGTCACCCCCGGAGGGTGCGCGGGCGGAGCCGTCAAGGTAGATGGTGAGTGTCACCCCCGGAGGGTGCGCGGGCGGAGCCGTCAAGGTAGATGGTGAGTGTCACCCCCGGAGGGTGCGCGGGCGGAGCCGTCAAGGTAGATGGTGAGTGTCACCCCCGGAGGGTGCGCGGGCGGAGCCGTCAAGGTAGATGGTGAGTGTCACCCCCGGAGGGTGCGCGGGCGGAGCCGTCAAGGTAGATGGTGAGTGTCACCCCCGGAGGGTGCGCGGGCGGAGCCGTCAAGGTAGATGGTGAGTGTCACCCCCGGAGGGTGCGCGGGCGGAGCCGTCAAGGTAGATGGTGAGTGTCACCCCCGGAGGGTGCGCGGGCGGAGCCGTCAAGGTAGATGGTGAGTGTCACCCCCGGAGGGTGCGCGGGCGGAGCCCCGGGCAGGCGACCGGTTCCGCTCCGTTCTACGTAGGCTTAGGAAGCTGAACTGGTGCGGTCCGCGCCACACGTGAAATTCGGTTTTCAGCCATTTATCGTTCTTACGAGCTTTATAAGCCAAATCTCAGTCTCGTTGTTATGTTTGTGGTTTACATGCTTAATATTAGTATTGTGTTTGTGTGCTCTAGGTGAAATGCTCGGGGCAGAAGTGGAGGACGGAGACAGGGCGGGTGGAAGCACTGAGATGATGCCGGGTGAGTACACTCTCTTGCAGCAATCCTTTGTTTGTGTTTCTGACCAAATCAAATCCGTAACTTAATGGTTGCATTGTATGTTTGCTTCAGGTGGAGAGCCGCTAGCCAAGCCAGAGATTGTGGACGACGATGAGACTAGTAACGAACTGTTGCGTAAGTACAGTCAACGTCGTACAAGTATATGACTCTGATAAAGTAGCCAAATAGTTTAAATTAAAGTTTTTTTTACATTTACAGGACAATAATTGACAAAAAAAAAACGTACCTTCATAATATCACACCTGCCTTCCATTCCAACACTATCTGTAGAAGAATGGCCACCCTGCGATTAAAGATAAAACATTTAATTAATGTTACACAGCATTACAGTCTTAACACGCGGAGTTCAGCAACTCAACTACAGATGCCGTAACCGGCGCTCATTTTCTGTCCCTCTCACACTTGCGTGGCCTCACGTTTGACTTGTATTGTTGTTGCAGTCTGTCCTCGCGCCCGGCGACAGCTCGCGATGACTTGCTCCGTGAGGCTCGAGCGCCTCCGCGGCGATGAGGGACACACGAGCATGCGCGGTGGGGAGAAACCTTACACGTGTGAACACTGCGGCGAACGTTACACTGACAAGTTTATTTTAAGGAATCACATACAACACACTCACCGTTTGTCCATACGCCAAAAGTTATATTGTGCTTTTTGTAGTTCTAAATTTCAAACGAAGTTGTTTTTACTAGAGCACGAGAAGAGAAATCATGGTGTGTCGTATTTCATGTGTGATGTGTGCGAGTACACGACAGGTGATAAGGACAATTTACGGGCTCATATAAATAATCACAATGTAAATACATGTCCCAATAAAGGTAATTCACACAAACAACAAGAGATACGCGCCGGGAGAAAGACTTACAAATGTAGCACTTGTGATTACAAGTGTAACGGCCAAAGAAGCTTTCTACTTCACAAAATGACACATACTGGCAAGGAGCCTTTCCAATGTAGCCACTGTGATTACAAAAGCCCCTGGAAATCACAGCTTGTAAGACATCAAATGGCACATACGGCACTGCAGCCATTTAACTGTAGCCTATGCAACAAAAAGTTCAGTCATAAAACACACTTACGAAGTCATGAGATGACACACACTGGCATTAAGCCCTACAAATGTAATCTCTGTGAGTACACGAGCAATAATCGTGGTAACTTAGGAATCCACCAGAGGATTCATACTGGGGAGAAACCATTCAAATGCAGCACTTGCGACAAGAAGTTCAGTCAGAAACACACTCTTCAAACTCATGAAATGACACACACTGGTGTTAAGCCTTACAAATGTAATCTCTGTGAGTACAGGTGTAATGATCGTTGTACATTACGAATTCACCAGAGGATTCATACTGGAGAGAAGCCGTTTAAATGCAGCACATGTAACAAAAAATTCAGTCTGCGACAAAACTTACGTAGACATGAGATGACACACACTGGCGTTAAGCCTTACAAATGTGATCTCTGTGAGTACAGGTGCATTAACCGTAGGCACATAAAAGTTCACCAGAGGATTCATACTGGAGAGAAGCCGTTTGAATGCAGCACATGTAACAAACAATTCAGTCAGCGACAAAGCTTACGAAGACATGAAATGGCACACGCTGGCGGTAAGCCTCACAAATGTAATATTTGTGAGTACAGGTGCATTAATAGTTCAGATTTACGAAGGCACCAGAGGGTTCATACTGGGGAGAAGCCGTTTAAATGCAGCACATGTGACTTGAAGTTCACTCAGAAGTCAAACATGCGAAGTCATGAGATGTGGCACTTGTCCCTCCGCGAGCCAGTACGCTGTGAGCTATCGCCTGTAACAGCGAACAACAGATAAGCGCGCGTGGAAATAAGAGGGACAGTCGCTCGGACCAGTGCCTGCCGCGCGCTGGTTGGCGATCGCAGTCATACGAAGTGCACCGCACCCATTATAACATAAGTTAAATGAGAGCCAAGTTCAATGTTACTTTACATGATTCCTGCGACAAAATAAGTGAGATGACGGAGTAAGAATACAAAAATCACCGCCCCTCTCTTCCCGTGGGTGTCGTAGGAGTCGACTAAGGGAAATACTGAGTATCCAGCTTCTCAGCCGGTGGTAGTGTATTTTTACTAGTACCCGCCTGGTTGGCTACCACCGTACATTCGGTGTAAACGCCCGTGAAATGACTTATCTTCGTGTTTGCCGTGTTTCGGGGTCAACGGTGCATTTACCAGTAGCATCTAGCGGGCCAGCAAGGCGGTGGCAACTAACAGGCTACTGCTTGTCTCCTGTTCGTTGCCGCCGCGGTTTGGGCTCTACTTTTCACTTACGATCAGGTGGAGTGGAGCCACTTTGTTGTGCCAACATAAAAAAAATATCTTTTTTAGATCTCACTTCTTTTGTCGCTGAAGTCAACAACCAAGCATATATCATATATGTCCGTAGTACGTAATTCTGTGTAAAATAGGGGTCAACTACGTCGGCACGGCAAGTACGATTCCTAGTTAGAATAAGAATAATAAGCGAGAGCATGCCATAACACCATGTAGAAAATCAAACGAAAGTACCTCTGCAATTCTATAAATAAAATGGATACACTCTAAGTTTCGTAAGGCACTAGTTATCAGCTTAAATCTATTTCCGGCTGATCAGCAAGGATCGTATACCGGTTACATTCATAAACGGGCATTATGTATTTGACGCGATCCCTTTTCGTTCGTTTTCATGAGAAACAGGTTTATTCCTAAGCTAGATACACAAACACAGTTTTTTGACACGCAGTTTATCACTTGTTTCAACACTCGTTTACTACAACTTGGTTCTTAAAACGTTCGTGTTTGGAGTAAACAGCTATTTACCAGTATTCTTCAAACTGGGTACTGGCGAGAAAGACACCGCCATTTACTCTGCAATCGTCTGCTTAAATGTTACCATAAATAAATCTTTAAATGAAGACATAATTTTGATTATCTGGCCTTGTTCTATTGCAAGTCTCATGTAATCTGCGCTTATACAGTACGTAGTGCTGCTACACATTGCGGCCTCCCGTTAGCACTGATTTACTTATGAAGGTATGTATCTCTCTTACCGTACCCACTGCTGGCGTTCATTATTCAGAAGAAAAGAGAGTAAATAAATATTATTTCACAAAAGTACTCGAAAAGGTCCTAAATTAAGAATGACTCGAACTCGAATCGAGTGTCAAACTGACAAAGCACTGGGTGAGTTAAAAATTGAAAAAGGAGGCATTTCAAAAAAAGGTAGTTAGTTACCTGTATAAAATTTGCCCCAAGTGAAAATGGCATCCTTGTAAATAAATTCCCTCAAAAGTTGATAGAAGACTCGGTATCGCAGCTTTTTCGAAATCCAATACGCATATTTTAGGTACAAGATCGATTCCATTTTCATTGCCGTATTCTATTAATAGTTGCACAAATAATATTACGTATTTGCTAAACGTAATTGTACGTAATGAAACGTTTGGTAAACAATAAACAACGAAGTGTATATTACGTCAAGTAAAACATTCGGCCACATGAATGTTGGCATTTTGAACATTTGCTTTGTAAAACACGGACCAAATGTTAAGTTGGTAACTGTGAGGTTGGCAAATAAAACAAAACATTTTGATAAGTTGGGAAATGAACATTCGGCGAAGTAAAATTTCGCGAAACGTGAGTTGGGAAGTGATATTCGGCCATATAATTTTCGGCGATAAATAAGAGAACCCTTCGGAGGGCCCTCTGTACTAAAAAACGTCGTACGAGACACGTGCAAAAAGGAAATCCGAAACGAGTGTCGATGTTTAAAACACGACCGAATGGAGTGTTTTAAGTCGACACGTGTTTCGTTACTGTTTTTCGCACTTGTGTCATAATGTACTATTCTTCGGTTACCGCGAGGACGAGTCGCCCGCAGACCACGGACCCTGTAAAGTGTTCGAAACGTCGGAATGAAGTTAAAGCTATTTAATTTACGCGAGTTTATCCCTATTCATAGTTTTATTTAATCACTTATTTAATTTTACAGTTAAGTACATCTCCATCCAATGCGCTTATATGGTAAAGTAATACAATGGTAACAAATTTGCATTTAATTACCACTAAAAAACAAAAAAACTAATCAATAAACATGTAAAAAGCAACAAGAAAGTTAACAAATTTCAAACTAATTCAAGTAAAGGTTAAACGTTGCGACTTTGATATATTAACCGCCCATCTGTGAATACGTCAGCATCCGGGACCTGGATCTGCAAGTCATTAATGAGAGAAATGGCTCGGGCAGTGGGTGCATTTGCAGCTCTTGCAGTTCGCGCGTCCGGCCTCGCCAGCAGGCGCCGGCCCCGCCGCGCCGCCCGTGCCGCCGCCGGCCAGGCCGAGGCTCGGCGTGGGAACCGCCGACCCAACTCGTGCCAGGACATTCCGATTGTCTACCTCCCGTGAACCAGGGAATGATAGTGGACAATAAGAAGCAGTTTTCGTCTGAGCTCTAGGGTGTTAAGTTTTACAATTTGATATTAAATTATTTAATGTTATTGGATTATGGAATAACCAAATGAAATTAATAATTTATTTATATCAAATGAATTATAATGTATGTGTAAATTATGTCAATGAATTTATATCTAATCATGTTAGTTATGATTTGTTAACAGTAATTTTAATTGATTGATTTAATGTATAACGATTTTACGACCTATTTACATAAGTCGATTTAATTTATTACAATTCATTAAATATTTTTATCAATATAACCAAGGAAATACCTATGTACAATCAAATCTAATGCATTATCTATATTGTTTTGTGTACAAACGGACAAACAGATCCCTTGTTATTAGTAGATATGAAGTTGTAGTACGTGTTGAAGTTTCGTGTAAATTGATACGATCCACTGGTAGACTCCGAACAGTGCCGCGACGCATGGCACTTTCATGCAAAAACCCGCGCGTGATTGGTCCCACACCCACATACTATTATTATCAATGTTATCATTCAAATACTGTTCACTTTGAATAAAAATATTTATTACTTATAATTTATTTCACCTTACAACAATAACATTATTTTAATAGCAATACACTCAGATCTGAGGCACCTGTCTAAAATTGAAGGCACGAGCAGAATAACACCTTTTTGTTGACAATAATTCAATTTATAATCAACCACCCCACTATTAAAACTACCTGGACGGAAGCCCGAACCCAACTGGTCCGTGGTCCTCGCTTGCCATTGGCTGATTCAAAACCGAGAACGTTAACATTTAAATCGAACACCAATTACTAAACAAGTTAAATATTCCAGAATTATGACACTATGAGCGTCTACCCTCTGAATTGCGTACAGTTCAGAAACATCTGACGAAACATTTGAGCGTCAAATGAGATACCTTTTATTGAAAAATCCACAGTATTCTGTTCACGAGTATATGTGTTTGACATTCGACATAGTAAATTAAATTGATTAAATTATTATGATTATCCATTATTGTTTTGTAACTAGTTTATATTTAGCCTTTGAGTATTTAGACGGGAGATGTTGTAAACGGGCGACCCCCTCCGGCAAAGTACATTGGCCAGCTGGCCAGCTTCGTTATATAAAACTACTTGAAGTCACATCACCGCCATTTTGCATTGATCCGTGTCGCGTGACGTTTCTCCCTAAAAATGGTGAATTTTGCTGTATTGTCCTGTAAAAAACGATCCGGAAGCTCAAATTTGCAGCAAGATCGTGTTTCTTATCATAAGTAAGTATTTTTACTAACCATTAAATGTGTATTGAAGTATAATCGCATTTAAAGAAAAAATCGTTTGCGATACGTAAACGACAGAAAAATGTAAACAATGAATACAGTGGTACGGGGGCATATCGGCTTTAGGGATGTGACAAAGTGACTCAACATTTGAATCATCGTTCAATCATTCATTCAATCACTACAGTTTACAAATAGGCTAGTTGACCCATTTTTCAAGTTTGTCGTGTATAATTAATCAATATCAGATTAACGGAAAAAAATATAAATATATTTTTCACGACCTAGAAAACCGCAAAATTATAACTTAAAATTTAAACTTTCGTTACCGCGCGAAAACGATACTAGCCATGTTAATGCTTAGATTATCTGTGGTGTGACGTCACTCAAACCGAAAACAAACATTTGACATGTCACTTATGTTATGTCAATGACACAGCAAAGCTACATGCCGAGGGGCCGCACATAGTGTGCCACTAAGAGGGATAGACATAGTCACTTACTACTAAGAAGAAAGTGCCACACAGGCACTTAGTGACGTAATAGGCATGATGACTGGCAAGCCAAATCAGCATCTTTTTTCGAACTGTCAAAACGATCACTAATATGCGTTACTATGGAATTTTATATGAAATACTCAACAGTGACGTCACGTTTGAGTACTGCCAAATGACCTACTCTTTTAAGTTCTTTTCAATTTATTAAATAGAAGTTATGTACAAAAATTACTGCAATCTACATCTTAGTAATAATTTCTTCGTGTATTATGTCAAGCATAATGTTAAATAATTTATTTTAACTACAGTCATCATCCCTATTCTGGCACTTACATTTAGCATCTAATGCACACACACACACAAAAAATAGTGGCACAGTGATAAGGACGGACGATTATCGTTCCTTTTCACTTCCACTAGTAAAAAGTTTCATAAGACCATCCCTTTCGTTCTTGCTATTATTATAACGTTGTCAAATCCATATTAATCCTACATTCATGCTACATGCCTACATGTCCATGGCGAACTTCACTCGTATAAGATTCGACATGATGATGATGACTTCAATCCCAGTTGGGATGGTGACAAATGTATTGTTACTGCTAAGATGGGTAGTTAGATTTAATTATTGAGTGTAATTTACATAAATTGTATGAATACCTATATTTCTAATGAGAGGATTTTAATAAAATATGAATATAATTATATAATAGGTGACTTTTATTACTTGAGGCTGGCAAACCTAGCTACTCGGCAACAGAATAGAAGAGGCAATCATTGACTATACATGAGTAACCCGGTTCAATAATATTTTGATATGAAGATAGAACCTACAGATAATTATAAAGTAATTTAGCGCAGATTTTACTGCTAATATGGTTTTCCGAACTAATATTTAATTCAACTGAATTCACATTTTTAATTTTTATTAGTAATAGTATTTTAGACAATCATTCATTCATCAGTCAGTCAGTGACTTCATGACTCATTCATTCAGGTGTGTCGCATCACTATTTCTTTCGTATCATGTTCGTATGTGTGCTGCTTGGTTACGTGAAAACTTTTTCTGTGTGCGTGTAGTTACTATTGTGTGCAGTTATGTCGAAGTGTGGGTTTATCGCAACAGTCAAAACTGTGTCTGTTGAGTTACTTATCTTGTAGTGGTGTGCTGTACGTGTTTACCTCGTCCCCCGCTAAAATTGGTGAAAAAAATTGTTCGAAGACTTTACGTTATCACACCTCCCGTCTAAATACTCAAAGTATTTAGCACATGACGATCACTAAGAGATACTGGCATTTTAGTTAATTTTATAATTATGTTTTGACATGCATTGAATATTTTTGACATAGGATTAATTGGCACGTTTTAAATTGTATGTCGTTGTTTTCTATTTTTTTTATTACTTCATGTTATTTAATTTAATTACCTATCCTGACGATCATAATATAAATTAATGTAGATTAGTTTAGACAATTTATAGTGTAATTTTATATTATGAGAATAAATATCTAAATCTATGTCGCGCAGGTCGCGCGCGCTCGGCAACAAGCCGGCGCCCGACCGGCGACAAGCCGGCGCCCGACCGGCGACAAGCCGGCGCCCGACCGGCGACAAGCCGGCGCCCGACCGGCGACAAGCCGGCGCCCGACCGGCGACAAGCCGGCGCCCGACCGGCGACAAGCCGGCGCCCGACCGGCGACAAGCCGGCGCCCGACCGGCGACAAGCCGGCGCCCGACCGGCGACAAGCCGGCGCCCGACCGGCGACAAGCCGGCGCCCGACCGGCGACAAGCCGGCGCCCGACCGGCGACAAGCCGGCGCCCGACCGGCGACAAGCCGGCGCCCGACCGGCGACAAGCCGGCGCCAGACCGGCGACAAGCCGGCGCCCGACCGGCGACAAGCCGGTGCCCGACCGGCCGGCCTGCGCCTGTGCCTGCGCAGCGCACCCCGCCTCACTGATCCGCCATTCCCAGCACAAATCGAGATGGGCCATGGCTTCGTTTCAATATTTAATAATAATGGCACGATTCCTAAGAACAGATTACGATATCTCTCATAGTTTGTAACTTCCCCATACAAGGTCAAAGGGCTGGCAGCGGCACTGAAGTATTGACAAATAAAACTTCATTGTTTAAAAACGATGCATTTTATTAGTTTTAGATATCATGTTTCTTAGTAACATTTACTATTTTAACACGCTCAGTGCGGAACAGGTCATATGTGACCTGTACAAGTATGGTTAATTACAATTTAACTTAATTGCCGCAGCGAAGGTGTTAAGAGCTACACAACCAAATGAAAATAACGAAACTTTTTTTTCCCAAAAAGTCCAGGTTCGATTCCTGGGCCGAGTAATAGTACATTGTGCATCAAGGGAGGTAAGTACGTAGAGTGTTAGTAGCCCGACGCCGTGGGCGAAGGGCTTTTAATGACTCGAGTTAGTATTCCGCTTACCGACCGTGATGCATACAATGTTTTTCATCCCACTTGCGGACAAAAAATAAGTTCTAAGACAAAATATTATTCTATGAAGTACTGATATTTCTATTACTCCCTAGGGCATTTCACTTTTCTATTACTCCGGCTACGCATGCAAGCAATGGACAGCAAGTGTGATGAAAACGTTTTTTTGTAAGTGTATGAATGCAGTTTTTCTTTTTACTAAAATCGATCTCGTTCGATCATCGATCGGTTCCAAAGACAAGATTTTGCTATCTGTTATGGTTTCCAAAACCTCCATAATGACCGATTTGGATTGATCACCCTGTATAATTTGTGGCATTATTTTTAATTCGTTCAAATAATTTATTTAATTACTTATTTATTCATTTAATCTTTATTGCACAAAATAAAATCATACAAAAACTTAATGCTATGAAGCATTCTCTACCAGTCAACCATCGGGCAAAACAGAGAAACTGTGAGCGGTGTAATAAACAATGAACAAAATAACAACTGATCCAATACTGAATACACTATTACATAGATAATAATATTAATAATATATACACTAATTTTACTTATATGAAGTAAAATTAGTGTATCTGAACGACTAAGTGTATATATAATAATATATACACTTAGTCGTTCAGATCTATCTCGGAAGCAGAAACCTATAAATACCTTGGTATGTCACAGTCTTTGGGTATTGAAGATATGGGAATTAGACAGGCGGTGAAGGAGCGCTTTTTCAGCCGGCTCACAAAAGTACTTAACAGTCTTTTGTCAGGAGGCAACAAAGTGCGCGCCTTCAACGCCTGGGTAATGCCCATACTCACATACTCCTTTGGCATACTAAGGTGGACTCAGACCGAGCTGGACGCCCTGGATCGAAGGGTCCGTACACTGCTTACCACACATCGAATGCTACACCCGCGCTCATCAGTTATGAGATTGTACATCCCGCGGAGGTGTGGGGGCCGCGGCTTCTTAAATGCCAAAAACCTCCACAACCACGAGGTGTACAATCTTAGAAACTATTTTCTTAACAATGAGTGCGGGATGCATCGTGATGTGGTGGCAGTAGACCGGAACTTCACGCCGCTCTCCTTGGCAAAAGAGAACTGGCGCAAACCTGTGGTACTAAGCACCGAGGACCGCAGGGCGGTATGGAAGAGCAAGGAGCTACACGGGCGGTTCTACAAGGCCCTCACGGGACCTGACGTAGATCTGCTCGCGTCGGTGAACTGGCTACGATTCGGGGACCTCTTCGGAGAAACCGAGGGTTTTGCCTGTGCGATTGCTGACGAGGTTATCATGACGAATAACTACCGGAAATATATCCTGAAGGACGGTACGGTCGACATTTGTCGGGCATGCCGCCGTCCCGGTGAGTCACTCAGGCATATTATTTCCGGCTGTTCTCAGATTGCTAACACCGAGTACTTGCACAGACATAACCTCGTAGCCAGTATTATACACCAGCAGCTTGCTCTTCAATACGGCCTTGTGGACGTCGAAGTGCCATACTATAAGTACACAACTGCACCAGTTCTCGAAAATGGTCGTGCCACGCTCTATTGGGATCGACCTATCATCACGGACAGGACTATTGTAGCCAATAAGCCTGATATCGTGCTGGTAGATCGATCGCAGCGCCGGGCTGTGCTCGTCGACGTCACCATCCCCCATGATGAGAATCTCGTGAAGGCCGAAAAGGACAAGTCCAGTAAGTACCTCGACTTGGCCCACGAGATAACCGCCATGTGGGATGTTGACTCGACGATCATAGTCCCGATAGTCGTTACAGCGAACGGTTTAATAGCGAAGAGTCTCGACCAACATCTTAAGAGTCTCTCGCTAGATGGCTGGATCAAGGGTCAGATGCAGAAGGCGGTAATCCTGGACACGGCGCGGATAGTCCGTCGGTTCCTCTCTCTGCGACCTTAACCACCGGCAGCTTGGGCCCGCCCCGTTGCCGGCGGCACCCTAGGTTAGGTTTTTATAATGTGTTTATATTTTATATTGTTTTTGTATGTTGTATTGTATTTTACTTTTATAACCATATTATATCAACCTAGCCTAAGAGAATATTAAAATAAAGGGAATAATATACACTAATATATAAATATATATTTACATATAAATATACACATATATAAATAACTATACACATATATAAATACAAATACAGATAGAAAACACAAAGGAGACTCATTAACAATGATTAGTTAAGTCAGCAAAGTATTCACGTACACTTCTTTTAAAGACGAACTTGTTGGGGCTTTCCCTGATTTTAGTAGGAAGAGCATTCCAGAGGCGAGCTGCTTGGACAGCGAATGAGTTGGCCATGAAGCCCGTATAATTATACTAACACAAAGTATATTTCACATTAAATATTTTAAAAGTGTACATATACTGTGATCTTATGACAAGTTACACATTCCTCGATAGAACATCGTCTGATACTCTGATATAACAGCTATACATGAAAGTTATTAATCAGGTTTATTTATTCTTAAAACCAGTGACTTTACACCCCTGTTTTAAAGGTCAATCTCCAGTTCAGCGACCGTTTGAGGTCGCAATCCATTACCAAATCAATAAACTTCCAAATACTGAATCAATATTTTATGTTCAACTATGAATCTGACAGTTGTTTGGACCTCATGCCTACGTAGCGCAAACAGCAACAGCAACCGTCGAGTGCAGTATCGCGGGCCTCCTTTTCTTTGTTTAGGGGGAGAAATGCTTTACGCATACCGCCCGGGTGCGGGAGGGGGCCCGAACGTTTATGTGGGACTCCCGTTTGGCTAATGAGGCCTACGGTATACCCACTAAAACCCCCCCATATGCCACCTCGTCGATGTCGGTTACGAGAACGCTCTCGCTTACATTCGCAACCCCTTGGGCGGCAGCTGCTTGCCGGCAGCTCCTTCGCGGGTGTCCGAAGACCCTCCACGCTGGGCGCGCCAGATGGTTGCGCGCGCCTTCCTCCTCGGTCTCCATGATGCATTGTGGCGGACCAATCGCGGGCCTGTTCCCCGACCACTCAAGGACACTACACTAACGTTGTTCACCAGAATCTTTCTCTTTTAGGTGTCTCTGTGAAACGTTTTTTTTTTTAATATTTACTACCACAGTTACAGTGTAGTGGATACAAATAAATATCTCCTACCCGGTATGAATCTTCTGGTGCCTTCGTAAATCTCCCTTTGTAATGCACCTGTACTCACAGAAATTACATTTGTAAGGCTTAACGCCAGTGTGTGTCATCTCATGTCTTTGTAGAATTATTTTCAAAGTGAACTTCAAGTCACATGTGCTGCATTTAAACGGCTTCTCTCCAGTATGAATCCGTTGGTGAACTTTTAAGCTACTACGCTGAATGCACCTGTACTCACAGAAATTACATTTGTAAGGCTTAACGCCAGTGTGTCCCATCTCATGTTTTCGGAAGTATTGTTGCGAAGTGAATTTTTTGTTACATGTGCTGCATTTAAACGGCTTCTCTCTAGTATGAGTCCTCTGGTGTTTTCGTAAATCTCCCGGTTTAATGCACCTGTACTCACAGAGATTACATTTGTGAGGCTTAACGCCAGCGTGTGCCATCTCATGTGTTCGTAAGATTTGTTGAAATGTGAATTTTTTGTTACATGTGCTGCATTTAAACGGCTTCTCTCCAGTATGAGTCCTCTGGTGGTTTCGTAAATCTCCCGTTGTAATGCACCTGTACTCACAGAGATTACATTTGTGAGGCTTAACGCCAGCGTGTGTCTTCTCATGTCTTCGTAAGTTTTGTTGCTGATTGAATTTTTTGTTACATGTGCTGCATTTAAACGGCTTCTCTCCAGTATGAATCCTCTGGTGGTTTCCTAATGTACGATTATTGCACCTGTACTCACAGAGATTACATTTGAAAGGCTTAATGCCAGTGTGTGTCAGCTCATGTTTTTCTAGAGTTGATTTCACACGGAATTTTTTGTTGCATAGGCTACATTGAAATGGCTTCAGTCCCGTATGGACCATTTCATGCGTTACGAGCTTTGATTTCCGGTGGCTTTTGTATTCACAGTGGCTACACTGAAAAGGCTCCTTGCCAGTATGTGTCATTTTGTGAAGCAGAAAGCTTCTTTGGTCGTTACACTTGAAATCACAAGTGCTGCATTTGTATGTCTTAATAATGCCGTATTTGTATGTCTGTCTCCCGGCACATATCTCTTGTTGTTTGTGTGAATTACCTGTATTGTGACATGTATTTACATTGTGATTATTTATATGAGCCCGCAAATTGTTTTTATGACCTGTCGTGTACTCGCACACATCACACATGAAATACGACACACCATGATCTCTCTTTTCGTGCTCTAGTAAAAGCAATTTCTTATGAAATTTAGAACTACAAAAAGCACACGATAAATCTTGGTGTCTAAACAAACGGTGAGTCTGTTGTATGTGATTCCTTAAAATGAACTTGTCAGTGTAACGTTCCCCGCAGTGTTCACACGTGTAAGGTTTCTCCCCACCGCGCATGCTCGTGTGTCCCTCATCGCCGCGGAGGCGCTCGAGCGAGTCATCGCGAGCTGTCGCCGGGCGCGAGGACAGACTGCAACAACAATACAAGTCAAACGTGAGACCACGCGAGTGCGAGAGGGACAGAAATTGAACGACGGTTACGGCATCTGTAGTTGAGTTGCTGAAACTTCACATGTTAATACTGTAACTTTGTCCTTCTACAGATAGTGTTGGAATGGAAGGTTTGAACGATTTTATAAAGGTATAACATATGTACTAAAAATAAATAATAAACTGAAATATTTGAAAAATCGTGCCTTCTATCGCCAACACAGTTACTCTTGGGCCGTGGCCCTAATTACAATGCGTGATCAATAATTGCCGTAGAGTCTGTCTTTTTAAAAAAAGACATAAGAAAATAATATGTAGTAGTCAGAATTTGTTTCTTCAAATTAATTTTTTGACAGTAAACTTTAATGAAAAAACTAGAATACAACCTGGGCTGTAACAAACTCCAACCACAACTTTTCTTGCTAACTAAGCTACCAAAGCTCGCCAATGTGATACAAACTTTTATGAACGACATCTCCATACTTAGCTTCATTTGTTTTCAAGTTATTGATTAATTGGTCACATCGTTTTTGTAAGCTGATACTCACACAACAACTCAAAACTTTTCTCATCTTCGTCCACAATCTCTGTCTTGGCTAGAGGATCTTCACCTGAATCAAACATACAATTAAACAACTTTGTTCAAGTTTGCAACATGCAGTATAGTGGCTCTACTGTCAACGTGACGTTTGAACTTGACGTTTCCTCTCCCCTCTCGTTAGTACAAAAAGTCAGTGTGATTTCAAACCGTCATTGAGTCGACACAAGTTTTCGCTATCGTTTCTTTATACTCTCGAACTAAAACACCACTCACACGCGAGTTCATCAGCACCACAATAAACTAGCGAGTGCAAGGAGCCCCACGACCGAGTGCGAAGAGCGGACCCAGGCTAAGTTGGACTCTGGAGGTAACGGTCAGGTGACTTCAGTTAGCAGGAGAATCCGGTCGGCGCCAACAGCGGACAGCAAAGCTACGGATCCAACCTCCAGCATCAGGCACGGAAGGTAATCCAACCACTCCGCTGTACATTGTTCGCTTCACGTTTCTTTCAACAAGCACCAACATTCTTGCTCCCCCACACCCTAACGTATTTAAATTACAACGGTTAATTCCGACTTTCTCTCGTTACACTATTACAGTCCACTTTTCTCGTCTCTCGAACATTTTGGTTCGTCTAACCGGATATTTTGATAAGTGGCCTCAGGTTTTATCGTTTGTTTTCGCGTAGTCACTTATCGGATTCCGTTATTTGTTTACCTGTCGTTATTTTGAGAAAAAATATTAGGGTAGGATTTATAAAAATATTTGTGGGTAAGCATTGGTTGTGTAGTGGTGTTTTAAATTAAATTCGTCAAATCATTCACTCCACTGTCGCAATTAACATTCCTGGCAACACTTTCGCTTGTGTCAGTTGTCAGTGTCATTGCTGTCAGTGTCACCTTACGGAATCCAATTCTTAGGTAATTTTATTTTGGATTTCGTTCTGCTGTTTATTTCTACAGTTTCGACTTAGATAGATGGGTCCCGGTGATAAAGTGATGGAGTCAGAAGCGGGTGTCGACCCGCTGCTGATTGCCCGGGACTATGCGTTAATGAGAGTGGAGTATTTGCAGATGTTGTCCGACGCAGATTTAGCTTTGTGTGATGAAGGTGAATTGACGTCAATTGCTCAAAGTTTCCACGAAGCTCAAATAAAGTTGCTTAGCTGTAACCCGCGTAGTGACCACCGCGAGATATGCAGCCATACAGCTTTATTTGACACTAAACTTCGGGCGGTCAGAGCTAGGTTAAGAGCGGACGTTAAACCTTCATTAGACAAGAAAAATCTAGTCATGCCTAAGCTACCTAAATTGATGATAAAACCATTTGACGCAAAAATTGAGAATTGGATTTCTTTTATAGAGTTGTTTAATTCATTGGTGCATAAACGGGCAGACATTGCACCTGTAGAGAAGCTTCATTATTTAGTGTCATGTGTACAAAATGAAGCATATGACTTAATTAAAAATTATCCAGTCACTGATGATAATTATAAAGTAGCTTATAATGCATTATATAGGCAATATAATAAGACCAAATTGATAGCAACCACATATTATGAAAACTTAGTTAAATGTGAAGCTGCAAAGGAATCAAGGCCTAGTGATTTGCAGCGGGTTTATAAAGTTTTTACTGAGAATTTGTCCATATTAAAAGGTTTTAATTTACCAGATGAAAATTTCATGCTTGTACAATTGTTGTGGTCGAAGCTTGATAATCATACGAAGGAGCAATTTGAATTGGAGCATAACTCTGACGACATTCCTAGTTTTAGTAAGTTACAAGAATTTATAGAGAGAAGGTATCGGGCTTTAGATGCTGCAGGGTTTATGGGGTCTAGTGCCAGTGTTGCTCAACCTAGTGTCAATAGGCCTATTAGTAGGACGAAGACAGCTTTATTTGTGTCTGCGTCATCTTGTCTGTTGTGCAGGGAAGCCCATAGACTGCAAACATGTCCGACTTTTTTGGGATATGACCCAGTGACCCGATTCAATTTTGTCAAACAAAAGAGACTATGTATTCTGTGTTTGGAAGGTTCACATCCAGTAAGGGCTTGTAAGTCGGAGGAGCGCTGTGAGCATTGCAAATTTTCACACAACACGCTGTTGCATTTTAATACACCAAATTCATTTGTATCCTCATCCGCAAATACGGAGACCCCTGTGGACTCTCAGACTCAGCTATCAATGTTAGCTAATAACAATATGTCCCAAAATCTCTTTGCCACTGCTAGGGTACTGGTAAGAGATAAGCATGGTGTTCTTGTACCAATACGGGCAGTATTGGATTGTGCTAGTGGGTGTAATTGTATGACTGAGAGTTGTGCTGAGAAACTCGGTATCAGTGTCACACATGGGAAGTATGCGGTTGATGGTATAGGCCAGGCATCAGCTGAACCACATGGCCTTGTTTCATTTGTTGTCCAACCAAATGTTGGTGAGGTCAAGGCAGCATTTTCAGTAGAAGCATATTTGTTGCCTAAAATATGTCCAGATCTGCCTACTGAGCATATCGACATTTCGTCATGCCACCACACCACGCACCTGCAACTCGCTGACCCCAGTTTCCATATTCCAGGACCTGTTGACATACTCTTGAGCGTTAACATTTTCGCTTCGTCGTTGCGTCCAGGCCTGATCAATGGTGACTGTGGTGAAGCAACTGCTCTTAACAGTGCTTTCGGATGGCTCTTGATGGGTGGTGCTGCCACCGCTGAAGTAGCTCCTTACTCTCGAACTGACTCTTGTTCTCGCTCCCCCTCCGATTCTCGCTCTCGCTTCGACTCTCGATCTCGACCCGACTCTCGCTCTCGCTTAGATTTTCACCCTCGCTTAGATTCTCGCTCTTGCTCCGATTCTCGCTCAGACTCTCGACCTCGCTCCAATTCTCGTTCTTGTTCTCGCCCCCGAATCGCCTCGCCTCTCGTATCTTGTGCTCAATCTTATCTTCAGGCTCAATCCGTCTCAGCTTTAATTTTATTTTCCCTTATCGCTTGCCTCTCTGCTCTTGCTTTCACACCCGTCCTCGTTGCCACATTCATTCTAGTTCTCGGGCTGGCCTTCTCAGTTTCTGTCACTGTCGCTGTAACCCTTGTCGTCGGGCCGCCTATCACTACGCTGTCGTCTTTATCGCACTCCTGTTTATGGTCTAGACTCCAAAGGTGCTTTCGTTCGTGTAGTACAGCTAACTTTCGCTCTTGTCGTGACACTCGTTTCCCCTTTCGTTCTCGCGTCAGGTCATCTGATGGTAGGCGGTCGTTCAGCGCGAGATTCGCACGACAACGGTATTAGCGTCTAACTTTTATTATAAATATGTTGTGTCGTTTTCCCTTTGGATTAGTTAGTTTTTAGTTTTTCGTTTGTATTCTCTGGGTTAAAACACTGTCGTATTTTGGTAGGCGGATAATGTTCAAGTTTGCAACATGCAGTATAGTGGCTCTACTGTCAACGTGACGTTTGAACTTGACGTTTCCCCTCCCCTCTCGTTAGTACAAAAAGTCAGTGTGATTTCAAACCGTCATTGAGTCTGTAGGTACTTACCTACTACTCACCGTGTTACCAGCAGGAAACCTTTACCTCACCACAAATACCACAATACCTTAATTACCAACAACCAGATTACCGATTGATCAGATCGTCCAGCAAGAAACAAGGATTGATTGATTGGTCACAGAAACAAGAAGTTGCTCTAAAAAGAGCAGTTTGCGTTGCACTGAAAAGTGCAGTTCGGCTGTCCTGAAAAGGACAATGAAGTAGCAGGAACTTCGACGTGCAGCACACAGCGCAGCGGACGGAGACAAGTTCAAATCAAATCAAATCAAATCAAATAATTTATTGCACACATATTACATATTACATTTTACATGTATATGGACCCTGCAAGGGCACAGCAATCTTATAATATATAATTATAGGTAATTAATAAACTTTGTTTGACAATGCAAAAAATAAATTAATAATGTAAATGGCTAATTAAGTCTACAGTTAAGTATCACCAAAAAACTCTTGCAGTGTGTAGAAAGATCTGTCCATTTCTGTTCACGACGAGCACGATGAAACACACGCGGAGCAGCGGGCGCGGCGACATGTTGCTATATCGGCGATCGGCGGCGAAATGGCCGACCGCGATCGCCGATGTATACTTGCTATGTATACTTTATAGGAACTGTAGCCTTTGTTTCTTTTCATTACTAGTTTTGACAGTGAAACCTTATCTCCCGTTTTTTCATATATATAATCCGCAACATCGGCCTCAGTGACCTCAGAATGTACAAATGATATAAACATCGGAATCTTAACGTCAGCTGATTTAAACCTCGCATCCTTCGCCAAAACAGCTGTACCGGTATTGCCTATAAACTTGTTACGGTAACGCTTTCTTTGAACAAGCTTCCACTCTTCATTCTCATTATTTTCTCTCCACACGCCTTCATTCTGTAAAACTCCGGCATACGACGAGTTCGCATTTTTCCCGCTAACAACTAGCGACCGGTATTCTAAATCATTAGATTCGCTTATTTGCGTTGAGTTCGGCTCAGCAACGCGTACCTGTCGAGTAACCCGTTCCTTATCTCTCAGTTGCGAGGCGGCCGGCGGCTGCCTGTTGGCTAGCGTAAGCGGGACGGGTATACATTGTGACGCTTGCGTCAGAGCGGGAGCAGAAACATGCATTTGCGCCGGCTCGCTGGCTTCATTTTCTGACAAGGAAACCGTTGAATTTTCAAAAGTCATGCCCATGGGACCACTGTCTAATGTATCAAGTAAATATGCACCGCGTCTTTTGTTCACATTAACACTATTCATTATGCTAGGCGGGCTAGTATTACAGTCGAGAGCTGAGGGATGACTTTTATTTTGAAAGCCCATCTCACGAGTCTATATTAATTCGCATAATATATTACGCATACTTCAAATTGGCATAGCGTTGTTAAGCATAATATTTAAGTGGCATAAGCATAATTTCGCATAAACGATTACGCATAATGTATTTACGTATAACGTAAACTATCATAACGATGATTTGGAATAATTAGGATGAGCATAATACTAATTGGTATACTTAATGAAAGATATAAAATAAATAATACCTAGATAAAATGATAATGACCGATCATAGGTTGCGTAGCGAATCCGATACTATATACCTAATATTTTTGCCACGTTACTGTCGATTAGTACGTATTAATAATATAATATTTACACATGTACAGTCGCAGTCAGATATTATATATCGGAACGGCGAGGGTGCTCATAAACATCTGAGCAGGCTTCTATTGTCATCGCTACTAGTGCGTTGTGCGTAGGTAATGTAGGTATAACAGTTAATGTCTAGGTCTTGACATATTTTATTGACTGACATACATGTATAACTACTTATATTTTTATAGTAAATATTGATTATTTTAATTATTACACACATTTTTACCCTAGCACTTTATAATGTTCATAAATACGGCGTGTGTATTTTATACGGGATACAGTTATCGTTTTTGTGATCGTAGAAATCATGGTATAGGTAAATAGGTTCCCTAGTTCCCATTTTAAGCATCATTAAAATATAAGCCCCATATTAAATACGCACTCTGTACGTGCGTCTCATGCGCCTACCAAGATGTGATTTCTTTACTAATAAATTTTGATTATTAAATACGTAATGTTTTATTTAATTGATTGTATCTGACCTGTTCATTAGGATGTGTAGGAGATATCGACGAAAGCTAGGCTTCAACTTCGGCTTCGTCGCTCCTGCTTATTAGTCTTTTGAACTTAACCTTACTGTCTTGGTTTTACCCTGATCTGCCTCATTCGCTTGTTTTCTAAGTTTATGTTAATCCATATTAGGACGAATAAAGTTATATTTAATAATGTTATGCATATTTCAATTATGCATAATCAGTAATATGCGTATTAAGCATTATGGAATTTTATTATTTTGCCTATTCAATATTATGCTTAATTATTTATGCCAAATCCGTTATGCGAATTCATATTAGGACTATTAAAATTAGGCATATTAAAGGGGACCCCCATCTCACATCTCAATTCAGTCAACTGTTCTTTCGTCGCAAAGGTCTCATTTATCTCACGAACTTGCGATTGCAGTACTAGTATGTCCTTTAAAATCCGTGTTGCATCCAAGTGGTCGAAATGAACTGGCGGTAACAAATGCAGGTCTTTCGCAACAAATATCGGTAACTTGTCATTTTTTGTGTTGTGCAATACCGATATCATATCCTCCAAATCTTTCTTTTCCTTTTCCTTTCTTCTGGATATCATCTTCGAACTGCTGTCAGCTACGCACTCAAACAGTAGCTTCTTCGCATTCCCGATATCTTCAGGCTTGAAACCCGAACAACAAATTCTAATGAGACTCTCACTGTCCATCACTTGCATTTTGTTTCGTAAAAACGCTAGCACCTCGTTAATAACAATATTGCAGGACGCGCACTTCACCGTAGATGACGCCATGTTCGCTGCGAGAGATAATCCCGCGCACGCTCGCACCGTAACGCGCTCGTGCAACGACTGTTAAAAAGAGACCTTTACTTGTATCTTGTAATTGTAATACAAGTGAAGGGTCTCTTTTTAACACTATTAATAATAGTAAGAACTTCCGCTTGTATTACAAGTTACAAGCTTTCGAGAAATAGGCCCCAGGTACCCACACAACACAGGCTCCTCACTGGCCCCGTCTCCATCCTGCAGCTCGGGCTCCACTGCCTCTTCTTCCTCTAAAGAGAACAAACATAACTCAAGTCAGTTTACTAAACATAATTTAAAAAGCTACCAGTTACTGCCTGTACTTTTAGCTACCAATTACAATTCTATCTGCTCACTATATGGTGAAAAATCAGCAACAACACCTTGTCTGAGGAAATGTGATAG